>PVHP010031495.1:0-12858 GCA_004024765.1 Zapus hudsonius | reverse complement strand
TGCCTCAACTTCCTTCAGAAGGAGACTGTCCCAGAAGCCTGCCAGACTCAGCAAAACCCTACTTCCTCCATGCCTCATTAGCAGAGTACCACATTTATGTACCATTGTTGTTGAATTACGGCAGACATTTGTGTAATTCGCACTATTTAGTGATGCAAAGGGGAATTCCATCTATCAGAAAAAAAATATGAGGTAACTGATGCCAACTATGAGGATACCCCTTACTACCACCCTCCTTTCTATAACCTCTAGGGTACCTGAAGGTGGGAGCCCTTCCCCTCCAATGACTCCCATGCCATTAGGAGACATGAACAGCTACTCTACACTAGTTCCAGGGAACCAGATGGAGTATTGCCAGACCTAAAAACTGATGGAGTAATGAAATTTTGAAACGCTATTTATCTGACTTTTTATCTAGCTGCTTTGAGAAGTTCTTTAAGTTGTTTCTTATGAATTTTCTGAGTCTTAAAGAGCTTCCATAGGTACAGGAAACAAAGTGGAGAGAAGATAAAGAGAGCTTAGAATTAAAAAATAAAGGAGAAGTGGATGATCCCTGAGCTAACAGCTAACTCTGATCCTACAAGGTGCTCTGAGTTAACCTCAGCCACCTTTGTCCCTAACTGGATGAATATTCCCTTACTGGGATGGACGTTGGACATGCCCTACTCCTTTTTCCTATTCTAGGTTTGGAGATTAATTTCTCCTGGCTGTACATCTGATGAAGTGATGTCTCCACACATGTGGCACTGCTTGTTTCATTTTCCATCCTTTAGGCATGAAAGATGAAAGGATTTACTCAAAATACATGTAGCAAACCGAGACATTTAGGGGACCACAGCTTTTGGAGCAGCCCCAGAAAAATGAATGTGGTCCCATGCTAAAGCTTACATGGGTTTTTATTAGGGATAGACAAAGAACAAGGGTTAGAAGACAAAGGTTCTAAGGAACCTCTCTAAGGGCAGGAAATATATAAATTTCCAGGCTAGCAAATTCTAGCAGGACAGCATGTTGTTTGACCAGATGGCTGCAGTCAGTAAACATTTTGCAACAAGGTAATCTTAGATATCCAAATGCCAGCAGATTTCAGGTCAGTGTTCTAGCATAACGTATTGTATTCAGTATGTGCTTCCCAGCCTTTGTTCCCAGCTATTGTTATGTAAGCAATCGGCATGACTACTCAGGAACCTCCTATACACAGGGGTAATCAATACTTGATGTCTGGTCTTACCTCTCAAGGGAGCAGCACTAATAAAAGGTGTGGGGTTAGGGTTAGGGTCAGGGTTAGGGTCAGGGTCAGGGTCAGGGTCAGGGTTAGGGTTAGGCTTTTAGGGTTAGGGTTTTAGGGTTAGGGTTAGGTTTAGGGTTAGGGTTAGGAGTTAAGGGTCAGGGTCAGGGTTAGGGTTAGGGTCAGGGTTAAGGTTAGGGTTAGAATTAGTGGTTACAGTTAGGGTTAGGTTTAGGGTTAGGGGTTAGGGGTTAGGGATAGGGTTAGGGTGGCAGATTTTTCCTCTGCTTCATTCTTATCTACTGTTTGTAGGGAATTAGAACAAAGTACTCTTTCAGCTGAGTAGAAGAGGGGAATCATGTTATTCATAAGGTCATCTAGAGCAGCAGAGCTGATATTTATAGCTCGATAGGGATTATGATACGGGGTGTGGGGAAGTGTTACAATTAAGATAACCCCAGTAAGAATCTTAGTGCACCCCTAGGTCAACGATTATCCATGCTCTTGTCTAAAAATTAAAGATTTAAAATTATAGACAACAAGATAGCAAGTTATTGTTTGAATCTTTAGTATTTGAGGAAACATGGGTAGTTACAGTTTTCCATTCACCTATGTTGGGAGAACACGTGTCAGAGAGTTTAACAGAACTTATATTATTTAGCTAAATACTTATAAATAGAAAAGTTAACAGTGAGCTCCCGTCATGAGATAGAGAGATGTATGAGGGAAATTCTGGAGCCTGCCCCCTCTCCAGCTATTAGCCTTACCTTACTGAAACCTGGATCAGCAGTATATTTACTCCATTGCCACATTCGGGAAGAGGCTGACTTCCCCTGTGGTAGTGAATTTACGTTTTTCCCAGGTGAGTCAGAGAGACAGCTAATTGATTTATATTTGACTAATTAGTTTTAGTACCTAGGTTGTAGTTCTAATTAGGCACCTCCCACTCAGTGTACAAGGAAGCTCCGTAGAGATACATGTAAACATCCCTTCCTTTATGGGCAGGGCAGGAAGGAAATTCCAAAGGTTCAAGAAGCCATAAAGTCTGGGGAAGTCTTATAAGACTCCAGCCTAAAGGTATATATACGGGAAGAAATTCTCTTTGGTCCTGGCCTGTTCCCTGTTTTATGTGTGTGGTGTTGGTGATGGGTTTTTCTCTCTGGTTGGACCTGTGAAAGAGGACCAGCCTGTTTCGCTGTTTCATAACTTCGCCTCAATCTCTAGTTTCAATAATTTTATTCCTCCCCCAAAATTGTGCCTGGTTTGAAGATTCATTCCCACAGTATGTGACTGACTATGACATTAGTCTATCAGGGAACTGAAAGTTGGTATTAGAAATTATGCAAAAATTATATTCTCACCCATAGAGATCAGGTTGGTGTAGTTCTCCAATATCATATCCATGTACAAGTCCTTCTGAACAGGGTCCAGGCATTCCCACTCCTTCTGGGAGAAATTGATGGCCACATCAGTGAAGGACAATGGTTCCTAAAATGGAAAGAAATATTTGACCATTTATCTAGGTTTTACGTACTTGACAAAGGGAAAAGAGATTGATGGGGAGCTTTTTCAGTTGTCTGTGAATAATTATAGTTATGACAATTTATACTTTTATGTGCATTGAGAACTGGATATCATTATATTACTTACAAGTCAATCTAAGTGCTCTGCTTTCAGTAAGTAATAAGTGTAAAAGTGAGAAGTCAAAGCAATACTCTTTCTGTATATATATTTATATCATACAGAATTATAGAATATATTTTCTATAATGGAAAGATATGTTGAGTAAAAGGTATACTTACTAAATTTTAATGTTCATAACAATAACAGTGACAGAAATCATACAACTTAAAAAGACACAGTGAAACATTAGATAAAATTCAATTTGAGTACCAGTTATTAATCTGAAAATACAAAAATAAATAAAACAAATCTAAAAATCATAAAGCCCAATGATAAAATCAAAGGTTAACATTTTCTAAAAGCTAATAAATATTAGAGCATTCAATCTAGAATGAGATAGAATTTCCATTGAAATCTAGAATATAAAAATGGTACCCACCCTTTCCATTTAATAAAAGCCTAAGGACAAGGTTTGATTCTCCAAACCCATGTGAAGGCAGATGCACAAAGTAGTCCATATGTTTGGAGTTGACTTCAGTATCATGCAAGAGTTCACTCCCATTGAGTGGGTCTTATATCCATTCAGAAAAGTCATAACATGCAATGCCAGTATTGCACTCATTGGCCCATTTTGCATGGATGGTCACTTGTATATCAGACAGGGTCCTCTTCTCTGTAAGTACGATATTTTTCCTTAAGAAAATTGCAGAGAACATCTAGCACTGTGAGACCTACTTTGACGAGAGGACGTTTGCAATTTAGTTCCACCTTGATAATTTCAAATTTAAACGCAAAGAATGTGGTTTCCAAAGTAATACGATATTGCAATCTAGCACTGGTAAGCTATCAAGTCCCAATGGAAATAACCTATATTTGAGGAGGTGGTTCCCTGACCCACAAATAATGGCAATATATTCTCACCCATGCAGTGGGGTTTGCTATAACAATTTGCCTTGAGCATCATATCCAGCCATGCATGATACATATATCATAACTCTTATTTTTAATTGTACATGTATACATCTTTACATATGTGTATATATAAATCTGTGCTCACTCCTGAGTGGGACAGTTTTGGAGAAGACACTGGAGGTGAATGGTGGTGACAGAGCTGAGGAAGGGACACTTCACTGCCTGAAGGGACCACACATTTTAGGTGCTGAAATCCAAGACCAAATACCAAATTCTTTATACACCGAGTCATCCATGTGCTAACAGGACCTGCGGCGGTGGACTCATATGTATCCACATCCATGTCCTGTCTATCTCCATCAACAGAGGTGATTGACAGAATCTTGGTCCTGCCCAGGATGGACATGAGTGGCAGGGTCTAGGCCCTGCTCTGCAGAGGATCTATCAGACAGGTTAACTGCCCTGACCTAGGAGAGGCTTACTGAGAGGAACCTGGTAGCTTTGTGGTTGTGAATCTGATCTTCCCCTGCTGATTTGAGTGACAGGAATGTGGACACTTCTGTTGGAGAAACAGACACATATGACTATCTAGTAGCAGATCAGACTATGTTATCAAACCAGGACTCAGGCCCCAACAATCACAGCTGACTAACCAGGCATGGTTTTCCCACTGCCAGATCATTGTAAGTAACCGGTGGGCATGCACTCTGGTTGGTGTCCACCTCATTTTGTGTCTACCTCAAGACACTGGAGGTGAAGTCAATATACATTTCCAAGCTTTCCAGTTATCTGTGGATCTCCTGGGCAATGGCATGGGCTGGTGTGGGTCTAGCAATTCTGGGCCAGCACCTTAGTTCCCAGATCAGAAGGATCCAAGGTATGGATCTGGGGAGAGCCTGTGATATGGTGAGCCTCCATGCATTTTGACTGTTTGCCTCAGTCCATTTCCTCCATGTCCTATGATTGATAGTTTTATGAACTCTCTTTCAATAGATCCAAGTCTCTTCTTGTACTATAAGGTCTGTTGTTACTTGTACTATAGGGTCTGTGATTAGATGGTCATGCAATGTCTCCTCTATTTGGACATCTCTTCCCCTCATACTTCTAATTGGACAGAAGTCCAGCAAGCTCTGGGCAGTTCTTCTGCAACTCTGACTGAACAGATTTCCTAGAAGACCCATTGAGTGTACGATTTCTCATGTCACCTCTGACTGGATAATTGTCCCATGGTACCCTTGCCTGGACAATTGTGTGATGTCAGGATAGCACTCCTCTGGTGAATGGGTCTTACATCATCTCACACTGGAGTATTCTTCTGCATCACAGCTATGTGGAGTATTCACCTGCTGTGCTTTTAATTGGACAGTTTACACAGAGGCACCCTGACTAGACCATTGTTCCCTTCAACTATGCTTGGATAGTTTTCCATAGGTGCCACGGTTTGGGCAGTTCTCCCACACCACTTCTGACTGAACAGTTCTCCATCACTGATTGTTCAAGGATTCAGGCTCCCCTCCTCTGCCATTGAAAACAGTTGGAGCCACAAAGTGTGAATGAGGCAAGAATTCAGGTTGGGTTTTCTGTTTCATCCTGGGATTTTTCTCAGGTGATGGTTTTCAATGTTGAAACTGGTGCTTTAGGCAGGAGGTATTTTCAGGCCCAGCTTCTGCCATGAGAGAACTGCCCATCCATGGTCCAGGAATATCACTTCAATTCCCATCAGTTCATGGACAGGTGGCATAGGGAGGGGCTGGGCAGGGGCAGCATTGCTTTCTGAATTTTCTTTGACCATCTGAGAGAGACTCTGAAGAACACCAGGTTCATAACTAGGTTCTGGTGGGAGCTAGAGGACTAGTCCAGAAAACCCTCCCATTCTGTGGGCAGTGAGCACAGCCTGGCAGAAGCCTTGGGAGGAAGAAGGTTCCTGTTCCCAGTGAGAGACTATCTATGTGTGCATGCATCTTTGAGGAAAGGAGGGCTGTCACGCCAACTCTGATGGAGTCTGTGCGAGAAATTGCATAGACTGAGGCAGTTGCTTCAAGGAAGTCTGCCCGTTGGAGCAGGCTGTGCACTCCAAGTCTTTGTGTTCTTGGCTGCTCCCTTATCACTCTGATTTTCATAATACCTGCTCATGGCTCTAACTCATTGTTTCTTTCTGGTTCATTGAGTCCACTTCATGAAAACAGGGAATAAACTATAATGATTTGTTTCCCAAGAGAAAATGAAAAATAAAGTTTTTCCTTCAGTCACTCCCCCCATTATTATGAGCAATTGAGAGATTGAAAACAGCTAAAGGACTTTTGGAAAGAGTCCTAGATGACTTACAATAGAAGAATTACTAAGGGAAGGTATTGAGAAAGAGATTCCTAGAACTGAGAGAGTTATAGGAAAAGACCAAAAAGAAACTGGTAGTATAAGGAAACTCTCTGAGCCCACTGATGCTCCATTGCCTTATACAGGTATCTATTAAAAAAGGTGACAGATGGGTTAACATTAAGGAAAAGAGAATATCATGGTAAACCTTAAAAACAAATCTTAATGGCTGAAAACCACATAATGTTTAAATTGAAAAACAAGCGCCAAGTCAGGCCTGGCCTGACTAACCACAGTTTTGTGTCAAAACCATTTACGTGATAATCATCTGTTCTTTTCTATTGTCTATTCTCATGTACCTTGCTGAAATTCTTGGTTTAATCATTCAAAGAAACTGTAACTGCCTGTATAATCAAAGAATACTGTTACAATAATCAACTATATAACTCTCACAAATGCTCAGTAAAATCGTACTCAGATAGACTCTCCTTGAGTCTGTGTCTGTTTGTCACTCAGCCGAATCCCTGCCCACTTCTCCAAGGCCCTGATCCTGCAGTCCCAGCACTCCGGCCGAGCTGGTCCGTGGCAGAGGGCCTGCAGCAACCATGAGAGATGACACCATGCTGTGTACCCTCTAAAGCAGAGGGATGGTTGCTGAGCTTGGCTCACTTCTCTTCCTTCAGTCACAACCCCAGATCAGAGAATGGTGGTGTCTTGGTGATGATGGGTTTTCAAAAGGAATCCACATCCTCTAGAATCTCCCTCACAAACCAGAAGAGATCTGTCTTAATAGTGGATTTGAAAGCATCAGGTTTAGGACATGAACCTTTGAAACTCCACTGCTGTGAAACTGTCATGACACATAAACCTGTTGACATCCCTTTCAATGAATGTGCCATTCAGCTCAGAATATTCTGGTCATGCAAAATGTATCCAGTCCACACTCAACATTCCCCACATGAGTTAAGTGTGACAACACTACAGAAATCCATAGTCCTTTCTATAAACCAAGGTCATTACAAAAGACCTGTGGAGTACACAAAAGTATTACAAATTCCAGTTTATGGTGCTGCATGGTAATTTTCAACCAAAATGGGCAGAGCAGGGACTTAAGAATTCAAGAAGGAGACAGGCGTGGTGGCTCACGCCTTTGATCCCAGCACTCAGGAGGCATAGGTAGGAGGTTCACCACAAGTTCAAGGCCACCCTGAGACTACAGAGTGAATTCCAGGTCAGCCTGGACTAGAGGGAGACTACCTCAAAAAACAAAAACAAACAAAAAAATTCAAGAAGGGTCCAAAGAAAGACCAAAACACCATCAGGAAACTCTAAATACTGAATGAAGCTCTCAAGCAAATCTGACTGGAAAGTTCTCTTAGATTTAATAGGGACTTCAAAGCCAGCTCGGTCTAGAGTGAGACCCTACCTCAACCCCCCTAACCCTCCAAAAACAGAAAAGCCCCCAGGTTCTTAAACCACAACTTGTGTCCTTCTCCAGCTATATGAACTTGAAAGCACCTACTCAGAGAAGGGTAAATTATAAATTATGACATTTATTTTTGGGACAGTAAAGATCAACAAAGAAACCTAGCCGGGAAGCCCAAGTGAAACTAAATTTTCAACCATCCTACATTTATTAGCAATGGGGAAAGGAGGTAGAGAGATTAACTCTCACATAGACAAGTCTTTAAATGCACACACACATGCACACACACTGGAACACCAGGTGTTTTTTTTCTTTTTGTCACAACAAAGGAGAACACAACCAAACATTAATTGTAAAGGAATGGCTTCATTTTTGTTTACAGACTGGAGGGAAGCTCCATGTTGAGAAGAAAAATGATGGCAGGAGCAGAGTTTAGATATCACCTCTTCAACAACACTCTAAACAGTGGCAAAGGGTAGCTGGCTTATAACACCCATAGGCCCAATCCTAACAAAACAGCTCTAACAAGGCTCTAATACCCAAATAGGAACCAGCTGGGGAGCAAGCAACCAGAAGATCTTTGTTTATGGGGAACACATGGAACAAACTATGACACCTGGAAAGCATTCAAAGAAAAAATTCACACATTCTTACCCAAATCCTAATTCAAACCCTAATCCTAAACTTAGACTTAAAATAACAAATAGTATAAATCTCATTTTAATTCTAAACCACATCCTAACTAAAACCCAAATCTTAGCTTTAGCAAAAAGCTTCATCATCACCATAATATTGTGCAAAACTTCAAACACTAGATCTAGCCTTAGCCCTAGACTAAAAATAGCTCTAATGCTAGGTCTCACCCTAACCCTAAAATCAGCCGTTGGTCTAACCCTAACTCAACCCTAACGTTAACCCAAATGTTAATCGCAATTCTAACTCAAACTAACCTCCCAATCCTATTCTGACCCCAACACAAGCCTAAATCTAACCCTAACCCTAATCCTGCATCTGTTCTTAAATTTATGCCTAACCTAACCTTGACTATAGCCAAAACACCAAAGCCTTTTGATAAAACTTGTCCTTGCCCTAACCCTAATTCCAACTCTAATAACAAGTCTAAATTTAGCACCTAATCCTAACCTTCCCTTTAATATAACCCTAAATCTTTCAATGCTATCGCAAACCCTGTAATTAAACTAAGCCTGAACCCTCTCTAGAAGTAAATTGAAAGTAGGCCCTAATACTAATTATTAAACCATAAACTTAACTACTGTAAAAACCTTAAAACCCTAAATGTGCCCTAACTCTAGGCATGGAAAATTTAATCCAAATAATAACAAATGCAACAACCCCAAAATAACCCTAACCTTCACTACCCTAAAAATAGCCCTAAATGGAACAATACTATCCTAACAATAAATACACTAACTTTAGCCCTAACTCCAAATGTAAACAGCCATAACTAAAACCCTAACCTTAACAAGAGTAATAATCATTAAATTTAAAAATCCTGTATCTACACCTAACCCTAATAACTCTGACAATCCAACCCTAACTGTAATCCAAACCTTTACAACCAGAACCATAGCACTTTCATTAGAGACTCACTGTAATCCTACACTAACACTAGGCCTAACCCTAACCCCAACCTAAACCTAGACTACACCATAACCCTAATAATAACCCAAACGCTAACTACATTAACCCCAACCTAACACAAAGAACTCTAACCATAAACCTAGGCCTTACCCTCAACCAACCAGAAGGCACACTGAAAATCCAACCTTCCCTAGAACCAACCATAACCCAAATACTAACCCTAAACCTAACTGTAGATCTAACAGAAATGCTAACCTTAAACCTATTCATAATTGCAATACTAAATGTAACCCTATCTCTTGCCCTAGAATTAAAGCTAACAGGAATCCTAAATCTGACCCAAACCTTTACCATAGGATGAATCCTAATCCTGACTCACACATTGCTAATTCTGACCCTAGCAACCCTGACCCTAACCACCATGGAGCCCAGAACTTCCCTCCCCAAAGGCAGTCTCTCCCCTCCCACACTACAGCTGCTGCTCTGGAGGACAGAGACAAAGAAAAGATGCCACTCACTGTGAGTTCAGGCTGACCAAGAAATGACTGTTAACCCAGGCTGACCTTGATCTCACTGTGAGCTCAGGCTGACCTTGAACTCACTGTAAACCCAGGCTGACCTTGAACACACTGTGAGCCCATGCTGACCTTGAACTGAATGTGAGTCCAGGGTGACCTTGATCTCACTGTGATCCCATGCTGACCTTGAACTCATTGAGTGCCTAGGCTGACCTTGAACTCACTGTGAGCCTAGGCTGACCTTGAACTCACTGTGAGCCTAGACTGACCTTGAACACACTGAGAGCCCAGGTAGACCTTAAACTCTCTGTAGGCCCAGGCTGACATTGAACACACTGTGAGCCCAGGCTGACCTTGTACTCACTGTGAGCTCTGGGTGATCTTGAACTCACTTTGAGCCCAAGCTGAACTTTAACTCACTGTGAGCTCAGGCTGATCTTGAACTCAATGTGGGCCCAGGCTGACCTTGATCTCACCATGAGCCAACTTGTCCTTGAACACACTGTGAGCCCAATCATACCTTGAAGTCATTGTGAGCCCTGGCTGACCTTGAACACACTGTGAGCCCAGACTGACCTTCAACTCCCTGTGAACACAGGCTGACCTCGAATTCACTGTGAGACCAGGATGATCTTGAACTCATTGGTATCCTACTGCCTCAGCCTCTACAGTTCTGGGATGACAGGGATAACACAGGTCCAGCTTAGGATGTTTTTACCATGAGAGCTTTGAAAATTTACTCTGAGCCTTGGAGGAAACATGTTATTTTATTTAATATTTTCATTTTTTTGGTTAGATACACATAGAGAATGTGTGTGTGAGAGAGAGGACTATGCTATGTTAATACACTACTGTGCTTGTAGACATAATGACAGTTATCTCCTGGTAGGTCATGTGTAATACTTGTGGTAAAGGGAAAGCATATTGGGCTTTCATTGTGGATCTGCAATTTATGGAAACCCATTACATAGATGGATCTGCCATTCCCCATTTTTAATAATGTCACTCCTTGGCTCGGATGCATAGAGCCTCCCAACATTAGAAGCCAATTTAAACTTAAAATTTCAAATTCAGAAATCAATTATTGGTCCACTCTTTTGCAAATATGCATAGATTTTCATAATTTATGCTTCACCACCAAAGCTATAGGATTGGCTCCACTTAAAAACAAAGCCAAGCTGAATGTTTGGTTACGGGTAATTATACACATGGCAAAGCATCAGCTTGTTTCAGCCTGCTGATCTGTGCCTGCAGATCCTCGTTGTAATTGGGATGTTTCTATTCCCAGGATATCGCAGCTGAGCTTGTTTGCGTCATTGACCTTGGACAGCTGGCTCTATGGTGAGCTTTGGAAAGGTAGGGGATACACATGAGAATTGAATAATTAGGACATATTTTAAAAGTCTCCAGGTGGGTGTGGTGGTGCACAGGGGAGGCAGAGTCAGGAAGGCAGCCTTGAGTGTGAGGCCAGCCTAGGTGTTAGATTGAATTCCGGGTCAGTGTGGTCTACATTAGGACAAAAAAGGAAAAAGAAAGAAAAAAACATAATTTCTTCTGAAAAATGAAACAAGCTATGACTTAAACAGAAAATGATGTGTCAAACAGGCCACCATGTAGTATAAATTTGACTTAATTTCCCCTTCAGTGACAGTTGACTAAAGGAGCACAGAGAGGGTCCTCCTGTAAACCTGACATTCTGTGAGAATACAGGAAAGCCAGCCACACCAGAAGAGGACATGGGCTCCACACACCCATGGAGATGGGCTGTGCAATGAGTGGACATTCCATGGAAATCACCCCCTTCCTGCAGCAGAACCGTACCCCAAACCCAGTGTCAAAATTTCCTTTTTGTTTTAGCTTATTATTTTTTGGAAAACTTATTTTATTTTTTGAGGCACAATCTTGCTCTAGCCTGTGCTGATTTGGAATTTACTCTGTGGCCCAGTCTGGCCTCAAAATCAATGCCATCCTCCTGTCTCTGCTTCCCCAGTGCTAGGATTAAAGTTGCACCACCATGCCTAGCTTCCCTCACATTCTTACAGTAATCTGCATCGATAAAGCAGTGAGGTTTATATATGAATGTCAGGAAAGTTTATTTCAAATATATTTTTTTGAAATAGGATTTCACTGTAGCCCAAGCTGATGTGGAAGTCATGACATCCCTAGAGCCTCAACCTCCATAGTACTGGGGTTAAGAAGTGGTTGATTCTAACACAAGTGAATGCAGCTGTTTTATGTATATGGATCGCTATCAATACAGTTTTAGATATAGATGACATGGATATAAGTGGAGATATAGGCAAACAGAGACATAGATATGCTTGACATACAGTTGATTTAGCCATAGATATAGATGATATAGCTCTTGATATAGATGAAATAGATAAGAATATAAATAGATGATATAGACATAGATGATATATAGATTCAGGTGATATACATATTGATATAGAGATATATGATATAGGTATAGATGATGTAGATAGAGATAGAAAAATAGACTAGATATGGATGACATTGATGATATAGATGTACATATAAATATAGATATAGTTCATATATATACATATATATGGATGTTAAGATACAGTTGATATTGATGATATAAATATAGATATATAGACATTGACATACATATCGATGATATAGATATACATGATATAGACATGATATAGATATTAATATAGATATAGATGATTCAGATATAGATGATATCGACAGATACTCATAGATATAGATGATAGATATAGATATTGATATAGATATATATTACATAGGTATAATTTATAAACAGCATGACCAAGCGTCCCTTGAGGTAGACTTTCTACCTGTAGGAATCCAGGAGGCTCTGGAGAACTCAGGAAGCCCAAGTTCCCTGAGTGCAAACACAGTGTTGACACAGGTGAGGGTCTTCCATTCCTGTCCCATCCTGTGTTTTCTCTTTGCCATGTGATCTTTCCATAAATCTCAGCTATAACAAGACCTCCTCAGGGCAATTCCCCAAATGCCAGACAGGCACCTATTTGCTTGGATTGGCTGCCTAAACTCCTGTCTCTCCTCTTTAACTTGTTTCTCCAGGTTCACTTTGGCCTATAGTTCTCTGTTTAAAAAATAACAATTTTTACAAATTTTTATTTATTTATTTGCAAGAAGTGATAGAGAGGATTGGTGCCCCAGGGCATTCAGCTGCTGCAAACAAAATAGCAGTCTTCTATATTATTGTTTTATTTTATATTTTA
>PVHP010031494.1:6181-21148 GCA_004024765.1 Zapus hudsonius | reverse complement strand
CCCACGGAGGAGGATATACAACTGATCAGGGATGGGGAGGGGGGGATTGGGGAATTCGGGATAACAACGCATGGTTTGCCCACTAAATAATGTAACTCATTATGGACAATAAATATATATTTTAAAAAAGTGCAAAGAAAAAAAAAAAAGAAGAAGCTATCTACTAAGTCAAATATGAAGGAAGGCATTCCCAATGCAATCAAGCTATTAAATTCTGGGGGAAACTCAAGCATGACCCCATGCAATAGAAAGAAGATTATGAATAAAGATATTTTTTAAATATTTTCAAATTTGGAAGTCTTTTGCCCTATTGAGTTTGCCTTTTTTGTATAAAAAGAGAGGGGAATAATGAGGTTTTGTTTAAATATGCAAAAGCTAAAAGTGATTTTAAAAAAGTGGTTTAAGTTTTATTTATATAACACTGGAAACAAGATTATTCTGAATCTCTGCTGGGCATGGTGGTATACACCTTGGATCCCAGCACTACGGAGGCAGAGGTAGGAGGATCACCGTGATTTTGAGGCCAATCTGAGATTACAGAATGAGTTCCAAATCAGCCTGAGCTAGAGTGAGATCCTACCTCAACCCTGCCCCACCCCATCCCCCCAAAAGAAATATTATCACCACTCTTAGAAAAGCACTGAACACCTGCATCATTTTGCAGTCTCTCTTTGGCCAGTGTTTCTAATCCTTGGCTTCTAAGGGGAGGTTGGTTATGACTGGCTATTTAAATCTTCATTACATCAACCCCATAGCAGGCCACGTTTCCTGGGTTTGGGAGACCAGAAGCCTTTTAAGAAATAGGACTCTAGAGCCAGGGATGTAGCTCAGTTGGTAGAGTGTTTGTCTACTATGCACAAGGCCCTGGATTTGATCCTCAGCCGTGTATACATCAGGTGTGGTGGCACACACCTGTTATCCCAGCACTGGGAAGATGGGGCAAGAGGATCAGAAGTTCAAAGTCATCCTCGGTAGTGAGTCAGTAGTGAGTTCAAGACCAACCTGGTATACATGAGACCTCTGTGCTAAAAGAAAGGGGGAGGAAGAGGAAAACTGTTGTTTTGAAAATATGGAATCAGGGGAGGGGAAAGGTCATGAAAATAAGAGTAACTATTAAGAATGTGGAAGAGGATAAGGGGAGGGAGATAAAAAAGATAAAAGAAGAATGAATATGAGCAAATTGCATTATACACATGAATAAAATATAATAAAGCTCCTTTGTATAATTTTTTAAAATGTAAAAGAAGTGACTATTACCAAAGGTACTGATGGAACCTGCATTTTGGTTAGGTGATGGTTTCTTTTTTTTTTCTGATGTTAGGAGGGATCCTGGATTTTTATTTTTCTATATTTATTTAGTTGTATTTTTAAATAGGGTCTAACATGTTTAAACATGTTTAACAGGTTTAAACATGTAATCCAGGCTGGCCTGAAATTCACAATCCTTCTGCCTCAGTTTCCTTGTTGCTAGGATGATAGGAGTATACCACCACACTCATCAGATTCTTAAAACACACACACACTGTTGCTTTCTTTGAAGCAGGGTCTCACTCTACCTCAAGCTGACCTAGAACTCACTCTGGAACCCAAATGGCCTCAAAACTCATGGTGATCATCCTAGCTCAGCCTCCTGAATGCTGGGATTAAAAGCATGTATCACCCCACCTGGTTTAAATTTTTTTTATTGACATACATGAACATAATACAATTTGATGATGCCCTCCCCTTACTTTCTTTTATCTCCCATCCTTACCTCCCTTTAAATGAACCCCTCCTTTCCAATCAGAACTTCTTCTATTTTGGTCTCTCTACCCTTCCTCCCTGACCTCCTTCATCACCCATGTTGAAATGTTGATGAGCTCAGTATTGTGGAAGTGATGACAGTCACTGTGAGGTCACTTCATGTCTGAAACATGGTGTCCCAAAGTACACCATCCTATCCTCTGGCTCTTACATTCTTTCCTTCCCCTCCTTTCCAATGTTCCCTGATCCTTGAAGGACATAATAGAGATGCCTCTCATTTAGTGCTGATCACTCAATAGTTACTTATTCTCAGCACTTTCAAAAGTTTATTGTTTTTATTCTAAAGAGAGGGGCAGGAAGACAGTGGGTGTGCCAGGACCTCTTGCTGCTGCAACAAACTCCAGTCATATGCAGCATTTTGTAGGCACGCCTCTATGTGGATACTGGGGGATTGAACCCATACAGGCAGAGGCAGACAGGCTTTGAAAGCAAGCTTCTTTAACCACTTAGCCATCTTCCCAGCCCCACTTTGACAAGTTTTGAGTCTCCTCAGTAGTCACCAGCATCTGAAAAAAGAAGCTTTTCTGACCAAAGGTGACAGCAACATTAATCTATGGGCACAAATATAAAATAAATATTTAGAGGGTAATTTGATGGGCACCATATATCCATTAGTCAAAGGATAGTAGTAGCTCCCCCCCCCACCCCTGCCCAGCATTATGACCATTACAGATATAGGCTGGAGCAGGCCTCAGATCAAATCCCAGAGCAGTCGGGTATCTCCCATAGTAGTCAGGCCACAGTTGCACCAGTGGGCACATCTTGCCTGGCTGGGCAGTTGTGTAGAATGCAGGGTGGCTCCACGTTGGGTAAGACTGTTGATGACTTTTCTCTCCCAGCAGCCTCCACATCACTTCTTAAAGCACTTGGCAGTTAGCTAATAGGGAGGGGGCTTTCAGCTCCAGAAACTGTTCTGTGAAATGATATCCAACCTTAATCAAATCGTTTCTTCTGGTAGTACAAAAGGCATTATTCATTCTAAATCAGTATGTCATTTAGAAATAGTAAACACAAACAAAACCCAACAATGTCTGTATTTCTGTTCAGATGAAAAATCAAGGCTGGTGATGTTGTTCAGTGGTAGAGCTCTTGCCTACCATGTCACAAGGCCTTAGGTTCAACCCCTAGCACTGCCGTAGGAGAAACAAAATCTCTGAGCACATGGAAACATCGACAGGAAGGTGGAGAGAGTTAGGTCCAAGCTGATTCATCAGTACTTCATTGGTGGGCTTGCCTGCAATAGCCCAACTTGCCAAGAGTTCCCCTAGTCAGAGCTGTTTCCCTGACCATGATCTGTCCATGCTGACTTGCCCCAGTCTTAAGTATAAAGTTAAGACTGGGGAAACCAGGGAACCTCCAGAAATGTGACTCATCACACTTTACACTCAACTCACTGAGAAAGGCAGGTGTGGATGTAAATGGGTCCATCAGAAGATTCTTCTGCATGCTGAATACTCTGTGCATTTTCTTTCTTCTTAATGACCTCTCATCAGCCTTAAGCCATCTAAGGAACCCCAACACCTCCTCAAGTCTGGCCCAGCCATTTTAGCTTTTATAACAATTCTTTATATAAACATTATCTATCATATTGTACAATGAAACGTTACCTATGTTGACAGGGATTTAATTATATCATGTCTTAAATTGTTCTCGAAATTGCAGATGTTCTCCAACTTATAACGGATCGATTTAATATGCTTGGACTTTACAACAAGCAAAAGTGAGGCACATTCACAGGCAAGAACACTCTGCCAGTGGCAACCAGTGCCTGGCCCGCCACATGACAGTGAGAGGAGTGCCCCCAGAGGCTTCCAGGGACAGGAAGTCTATAAACTCCACGAGATATTCAGCAGTGGGCTTTGTGTTAGGAGATTTTGCCCAACTGTAACTGAAGTACATGTTAGAGGATTTTTAAGGGAGGCAGATGTAAGCTAGCACATCTGATATGTGCGGTCTTCACTTTGATAAGTGGAAGCCTCCTGAAGGCAGGAACTGTGTCTTATAGACTATTTTCCTTCCCATACAATCAATCAGAGCTGATGCCATACAAGCACTCAGAAAAGTTTGTTTGTGTTGCTTCTGTTCCTTCTCCTTTTACACCATTTTCTTCTTTCCAGCACCATCCATGTACCCAAATTCCACCTGTTTCTCAAAGTATGGCTAAAATAGCAACTTCTCTAAGTCAAAGTATTTTTTTTTCTTTCTTGGAAAAAATCACAGATTTAACAAAAACCACGAATCTTAGGGTGAGATTGCTCAGCTGGTTACGTGCTTGTCTTAGAAGCAGAAGAACCTGAGTTTGGATCCCCAACACCACCATAAAACGTCAGGCATGCTGGTATGCACATGGAATCCCAGCACCTGGGACGTGGAGCTGGGAGCATGCCTGGGGCTCACTGGTCAGCTAGACTAACTAACCTAACTGGTGAGCTCCAGATCGATGAGAGACCAACCTTGTGTCGAAGAAGGTGAGCAGTGATCCTGAGGATGACACCCGAGGAAGTCCTTTGATCTCCATCCACATCATGCACACACATGTAGTTTTTATTTTTCTGCTTCATGTTCCAGTTGTGTCTGTATGTACTATCTCTTTCATCACTAAAAATAGAGATATTTATTCTAAAGCAAACTTTAAAAAGAGAAATACAGCCAGGTGTGATGGCACATGCCTTTATCCCCAGGATTTGGGAGGCAGAGATAGAAAGATTGCTGTGAGTTCCAGGTCAGCCTGGGCTAGAGTGAGATCCTACCTCGAAAAAAACCAAAGGGGAAAAAAGAGAAATAAAATAACAGCATGCTTTGGGATATGGATGTATAACTCTTTCATTTGTCTGCAATCTTTATAGCTCTGATTTGGAAAAATGCAACTGTTTTCACAGGAAGAAGCTCTCCCATTTCAGAGCCACAGTCTTTCTCTTAGGCACATTGGAGTTTGGTACAAGGTCTGTTGGCTGGTGAGCTGGCTGCAATTTGTGTGGTCTAATGAGCAGCCTCAGAAGATTAGACATGAAGCAACAGAAATCTGCAGGAAATCGAGCCATAAGGAAACCAGGGCGACTTTGAGTCCCATGGGTAAGGAAGAAAAGAGCTTCACCCCAGGGTAAGGGCCAGTAGCAGAAGGCTTAATTGTTTCCATGTCGTGGTGTGAACTTGCCAGTGCCGCTGTCTGGGCTAATGGAGACCTGATGCAGCCAGCTTCCTGAAACCCACCAGCCCCCCTTCAAACACTGCAGCCCTTCTGCCAGGGCAAGCCAGCCCCAAGGCCACAAGCAGGTTTATTTCCTCTCCAACAAAGGAGGTGTCTCCCTACCCCCACCCCATCCCACCTTTACCCCACCAGCTAATTCAGGCCACAGCACGACCAGTAAAGACCTTGGGCCCACTCCTCTGATTTTCCTCACTTAGCACTGGGTCACCCACCTCCCCTCACCCATTGGAAGTCTTCCAGAATTATCTCAGCAGAGAACTTCCGGCTCTGAGCTTGCAGACCCAAGAGTCAAAGGAAGCTTGCAGATCATTTGCCAACAGATTGCATTTGGTCACGTGAGAGTGCATTTGTGTGCCAGGAAATGAGGTGTGGAGAATCGCCCTCATAGATGGACTGGGCAATGCCAGGAAAGAAAACCCATGGGTGAACCAACACCTTCCAGGCAGGTGGCCACTTGGCAGCTGCATCTTGCACTTCTGTTTGGTCACTGGCTCTTGACGGGTAAATAAATGACATCGCAATGGGCAAACAATCCTTCCACTTATGTGACTGGACAAGTGCTCACAGTCCCTGGTCCTTGGTCAGACAAACATGATTCCAGGTCTTCTCTAAATAAAGAAGGGTGTTCTGGAACTTAAAGCATCCTCTTCCCCCAGTCCCCAGGGGCTCCCCAGCCTCCATGGTTTGCCTTTGCTGAGCTTTCTTTACAGCCCTTATCTACATGTACGCTCCACACAGGGTGAAAAGGTAGGTGTTTAAGATCGATGGCAGCAGCTGGGATAAACCGCCTCTTAAAAGGCCGTCTCGATGAAATGCATCTCTTTATAGTTGGGGCATTTGTAAGCAGAATGGGCATGAAACCTGAGAAGATTGTGTGATAACCAGGCTATATCCTGTCAAGATAGTTTCTCCAATAACAGAGATGAGCTCGAGATAGCCTACCAGATAGCCGCTTCCGCCCAGAGCCTCCCCTCATAAATCTTCATTCGCAACCCAGGGTTTCTGGGGGGTTTGGGGGACAGAGCTCATTTCCCTGGAGAGACAGGCCCTAAGGAAAGATCGGGAATTCTTCCTGCTGAAAACAGCCACCCTTGCTCAGTCAACATTAGCACCATTGGCATCAATATCCTGTCCTGGATGGTTTACATTGTTCTAAAGTCTGTTTGCAGGTGGCCAGGCAAAGATACAGTTCCTAATCTGGGTTTCTGAAAGGGAAAGAAAATAGTCCTAGAATAGGAGAGGGGAAAACTGAACTCTCCTTTTACAAATAAGCTCCCTTTGTGACATATTCTGCCTGGTTTTACACTCTCAACAAATTTCAGTAACCTGAGAGTTAGAAAACACCTCTCCTCTCAGAGTTTATTCTTTAGTTCTCACTGAATGGACCCAGGCATTCACTATGTATTCTAATAAGTTATTGGTCATCTTGGAATCTTAATTTCTTTATCTGATAATAGCTTCATATCTTGCAGTTTGTAAATGAAGTTATATATATGAAGTTAGCTCACAGTGGATGACCAGTAATAAGATTCCCGCCTTCCTTAATTTAGTCTTGAGTGGGCAGCAGGAGGCTGGGTAGCTGATTCTGAAATGGGTTCAAGTTCTTGCTCCTCTCTTCTTCCTGGGAGCTCTTACACACCTTCCCTAACCAGGAACTTCCCTAAACCTCAGCCTCCTCATCTGTAACTTAATAATAACTCTTATCATTTCAAACAGGCATTATGGGAGCCTGTTTCCACATTAAGTGGATACGTAGGAATAAACATCTGTGAAAAAAACATGCTAATTATAATCAATAATATTCCTTATAATGGGATAAAATACTATGAATGCAAATATTATGAAGAAAAATCATAGAAAATAGTTATTATGCATCTTTTTTATGGTTTTGACAAGTTTGCTTAAGATTTTTTAAGGCAAGTTTTCTTAAGATTTTTAATAGATTTTCATTTTGATTTTTGAAATAGGATTTGAGACTGGCCTTGAACTCCCGATCCTCCTGCCTCCAACTTCTCAAGTGCTGGGATTACCTTCCTGCCTAGGATTTTGGCTTTGGTCTGAAGTCTTTTGTGGAGGAGTTAGGACCACTGAGATGCTCCAAACACTCCTGGTAGGACAGCTGGAGACCATCCCGTCTCCTGATGTCACAGCTTATCAGTGTTGATGGACAGAATCCACGAGGCTTTTCCTGCCTTGCTGAACAAACAGAAGACACAATTTTATGTCTCCACCATGTATTTTCTTCTTTCAAAGGAACGGTCAATTTCATTTATGACACTGAAAGATATGAAAAGTCATCAATTCCACCCCTGGATCTTTTTTGTGTGCGTGTGGTTTTATGAGGTAGGGTCTCGCTCTAGCCCAGGCTGACCTGGAATTCACTCAGTAGTCTCAGGCTGGCCTTGAACTCACAGCAATCCTCCTACCTCTGCCTCCCGAGTGCTGGGATTAAAGGCGTGCACCACCACGCCCGGCCTTCACCCCTGGATCTTAACGTGATCTAATTCCACTATTTGGCGGAAGTTCCAGAACCAACAATCAAGTTCTGATTGTATAAGAAAGAGCATTGGTTCTGTGAAAGTGATACACACATTGGACTTCATTCTGATTTCTGTTGTAATCAGGTTCCTTGTTGCTGCAACAAAGAACCTAACCAAAGGCAGCATATGGAAGGAATGGGTTTATTTTGGCTTACAGACTCTGGGGCAAACTCCACAATGGAAGGGAAAACAATGGCATGAACAGAGGGGTGGACATCACCTCCTGGCCAACATCAGGTGGACAACAGTAATAGGAGAGTGTGCTAAACACTAGCAAGAAGAAGCTGGCTATAACCCCCATAATCCTACCCCCAACAACACAGCTCCAACAAGATTCCAATACCTCAACTGCCGTCAGCTTGAGATTGAGCATTCAGTACACATTCATTTGTAGGAGACACCTGGTTCAAACCATCACAGTTTCCTTTAGCGGAAGGAGTGGGAGGATTGAGTCCTTTATGAATTGGCAGGTAAAACAGATATATACAGAGTGTAACACACAAACACACTACAGTCCATTATTTAGTAAATTTGGAAGAAGCTAATATTCTGTAAATTTTACCTTGGGGCTGAATATTTCAGACACACATATACACATACACATACGCATACACATACATATACATATTACAGTTTATAGTGAAATGTATTGTTTGGGTTCATGAATGACTCAAGAGAAAAAATCTAGGCATTAGGATGTAACTCAGTCTGTAGAGTGCTTGCCTAGTTTGCTTGAAGCCCTGGGTTAGATCCCCAGCATTGTATAAATCAGGTTGGTGGCCCATGCCTGTAACCCCAGCACACAGAAGGTGAGGGTAAAAGATTGGAGTTCAAGGTCATTCTATGTAGATAGTGAATTGAGGCCAGCCTTAGCTACCTGATATCCTTTCTGAGATCCTGTCAGCGGGATGGAGAAAAAGAGGGAGGGAGAAAAGAAAGAGACAAAATAAGCACAGCCTCTCTCTCATATAAATAAATAAAATTTAAAATGCAGTGTTTTTAGTGAACCAGCGATGTACAAGAATGAACATTCTGGGAATGGCACAGATGGACAGAATTGTAGTTTAAGAAAGGTCATTTCTGCTGAAAAGTGTCCTGAAGCACGTTTCCGAGGGGAATGGTAGAACTGCATCCAGACTTGAAAATACTTGGTGTGTGTGGGGGGGTGTAATGCCCACATGTGTGGGCAGATGCATGTGTGTATGCATGCATGTTGAGGCCACAGATCAATGTCCAGTGACTTCTGTTGTCACTCTCCTCTTGTTTATTGACACAGGGTCTCTTACTTGAACCCAGAGCTAGCTTACCCTGGAGCATTCCCTGTCTCTGCTTCCTGAGCTGGGATTACAGGTAGGCTGACAAACCTGCCCTGAATTTCTGTGGAGGCTGGAGATCTGAACTCAGCTCCCACATTTGCAAGCAAGTGCTTTACTGATTGATCCATCTCTCCAGCCCTCGAGAATAATTTTTTTAATTTGCATTTATTTATTGAGAGAAAGTGTATGTATTGTTGCATTAGCAGCTCAGGCTGCAGCAAATGAACTACAGATGCATATACCACTTGGTACATCTGGCTATGTGGGTACAAAGGAATGAAACCCATGCAGACAGGCTTTGCAAGCAAGTACCTTTAGCTCTAAGCCATCTCCACAGCTCCTGAAGACATTTTTAATTATTTATTTATCAGAGAAAGAGACTGAGAGAGAAAGTATGAGCACACCAGGGCCTCCTGTCACTGCAAATGAACTCTAGACACGTGTGGCACTTTGTGCATCTGGCTTTATGTTGGTACTGCGGAATAAAACCCAGGCTAGCAGGCATTGCAAGCAAGTGTTTTTAGCCACTAAGCCATCTCTCTAGCCCAAGAACTGCATTTTGATTAAATGTTTACATTCACAGCTCAAAACAAAATACAATTTCAACTTTCTGATACTAAAGACCCCAGGAAAAAGAGCATTTACCAAACATGCCCCAACAGAGGAAGGGGATGATGTTATGCTTGAATGCCTTGTAGATCAGAACACTAAAATGGAAAAAGAAAACAAACCCAAAGTACTCATATTTTTGAGAATTCTGAGAAGAGCAGGTATTCTGTTCATCAGCATAGAAGTTTCAGTCTCCAAGGGTATTAAAGCTGTCCATCTGAACAGATACTACACTTGATCTTGGACCAAAATGAGTTGGAGAAGCATTCCCCATCTGAATAGAAATAAACAGTAGAAAGCAAAATGTATTTTTTTAAGTTTCAAAAATGTCATTTCCACACTCTTGTTATTCTTTCTCTCCCTCCCTCCCTTTTTCCCCTCTGTCCTCTCCTTCTTGGTCTTCTGTTTATGAACCCACAATGATCAATAACTGTGTCTGATGTCAAGGTGATCATGCTGTCATTTTAAGGAATAACTTTTTGATATATAAATATAAACACAGGTTTATATTTTCTATTTGCTCATTCATCTAGTCACTATGAGTTGATCTAACACAGATATTCAAGTGGAAAAAGAAGAAAAAATAATAAGCAAAATCTGTCCTCTGCTGTGAGAAGGTTGTAAGTAGTCTATGACTTCCTGGAGTTGGGATAGGGAAGACTATTTATATCCGTGTCACTAACAGACAAATGTATGTTTAAAATCTTCCATAAGACTTACTGGCATAGTCAGCCGCACATCGCTGGGATGAATCTCCAAGCCAGGCAGAGTTAGGGGAAGAAAGGATTTATTGAAGCTATAGATTCAGGAGAAGTTCCATAATGGTGAAAGAGTCTGGCCCCCCTTTTCAGGTCCAAGCAGAGAGAGAAACTATCACCAACACCATATACATACCAACAAAACAGGAGAAAGAGAGGAGATTTTTCTCCTCCCTTTATATAGTCTGAGAGCAGGGTCTTGTAACCCTTTTTCAGACTTATTGACTCCCTGAGTTTTCAGCCTTCCCAGGAAAGAATGCTTGTTTACAGTTTCCCTGAACTTCCTTACATCCTGCCCCCTACTGAGAGGGCTGCCTTCCTGTGAACAACATCAGAAACCCACCCAAAATACTAAAAAGGTCAAGTTGACAACAAAACACAAGTCCACCCTTTGTCAGCTTAACATCAAACCATATCTCCCTACATCATACTTAGTTTTTAAATGAAGACAGTAACAAGATCATAATTTTGTTTAACATTATATAACTATCTCAAGTATAACCAGCAATGCATACTCTCCCCCAAACACAAGGCACGGTCCCTTAACTGTGAGTTTTATAAAATCAAAACATTTTAACATATAATGACACAGAGTAAATATTTTTAACTGCTATGAGGCATAGCAAGGGTAGACTGGACCAATGTAAACTCAACATCCATTAGGCAAACATTGAACATCTGTAGTTCAAGTTTGATATCACAAACAGTGATTACCTAATTCTGCCCCTCCAGTTTGGCTAAGAAGCTGAGAAAACTTCCATTCCAAGCCAACAGCACTCCATGGTAGCCCTTGTACAGTCCTGGTATATCCAAAACATCTTTGGGTCTCCATTGTGAAAGATGATCTATCTTCCAATGGCTTCACTTGCCAATCAGGGGCTTCCATGCCCTGTTCCATCTGAACATCTTTGGGTCTCTATTGTAAATTATAATCCATCTTTCAATGGCTTTACTGGCCTGTCAGGGACTTCATGCCTTGTTCCATATACCACATCTCAGCAGGGGCTCCGGGAATCATGTGCACTTCATGACCCACTCCACACATGTAATTTCTCATGCTTTCAAAAGCAATATCCAATATGTAGGACACAGCCATGTTGTTAATTTAGAGCTGAAATAAACCTTCAAGAGCAGGTTTCTTTCGTTTAGCTACTTCCTTTTTTAAAAGAGTTTGTACAGTCTATCATTTAGTCCTTTCTGGATGGAAACACCTCAGGCATCTTTTTTATTGTTTTAATGTCGAGTAGTTAGGCAATCTTCTTAATGATTGCTAATGGGTTGACAATAGCAGTTTAGTAACCTAAAGCCAGTCTCTGTGTCAGTAAGTTAAACTTGTTTTGAGTTTTTTTAAATCTTAAATTCTCAGTTCCAAATCATTAGCCAAACACATCAGTCCATTACTTAAATTCAACCTTGATCAAAGTCTCTGGGCATGGGTTGTAGAATAAAGTCAGCTTTTATTCCAGTAACACAGTTCTAGTAATGTTCTCTGTAGTCTCTCCTTCCCCTTAGAAAGTTCATAAGCCAAGCCTCCAAATACAATTTTCCTTGTACTTAGCATTTTTAAATTCTTACCAGAAGAGTCCATAAAACATGGCTCATTGCTCTGGAAGGCGTCTTCAGTTGTAAGTAACAAGTCCATGTTCATTCCTCCAGGATACAAGTTCCAGAAGACCAAAATCCATACAGATTCATCTCAGCAGTATCATCCCAGGTCCTGGTAGTAAATCTTTCATAGTCAGCCACACATCACTATGATGAATCTCCAAACCAGACACAGTTAAGGGAGCAAAGGATTTATTAAAGCTATAGATCCAGGGAAAGTTTCATAATGGTGAAAGAGGCTGTTCCCCTTTTACAGGTCTAAGCAGAGAGAAAAATCCATCATCAACACCATACACACACCAACAAAACAGGCAGGGGAAAGAGAGGCGATTTCTCTTCCCTTCCCCTTTATGTAGCCTTAGGGCAGGGTCTTGTAACCGTTTTTCAGAGTTGTTGATTCCCTGAGTCTCTGGAATTTCCTTCATGCACTGCCCTCCCAGGAAAGGATGTTTGTTTCTAGCTCCCCTAAAATTCCTTGCATCTTGCCCCCCATACTGAGAGGGCTGCCTTCCTATAAACGACATCAAACACCTACCCAAGATTACTAAAAATGTTAAGTTGACAACAAAACTTTACCATCACACTGATCCTTTTGAATTCTTGACAAAGTGAGATAGATATTTGTGTCCCTGACATAGGGTCATGATAGGCAGTCATTACAGGCACATTCATTTGCTTTTTACCTTTGAAAATCAAGCCTGGTTTAGAATGCTTTTGGGTTTCACTTTCTGGCAAAGCAACAAATGTTGACTGTCTAGTAGACAGTGTAGGAGCCTGGTCTTCAGAGATAGACACATCTGGTGTTTGACACTGTTTCTCTCTGCCACCAACCATAGCCAGTGAGCTTCAACTCTATAAGTCTCCTCTGGAAAATGGAAGAAATTAGTAACTACCTCATCCAGTTGTTTTAAAATTACTGGAGATAAGTAGAGAGTGGTGACAAACACCTGTAGTCTCACGGTAGGAAAGTGGAGGGAATAAGGAAGATCAGGAGCTCAAGATCCTTGGTTATAGAACAATTTGAGGCCACCGTGGGCTATAGGAGACCCTGTCTCAAAAGAAAACAAAAGATGACTTGAGATAAAGTATGCAAATTTCTGTTGTGTGACATTTGCATCAATTCTATCTTCTATTTAATGTAAAGAATAGTAAACAATAATGTGTAAATAATAACCATTCCTAATTCTGTAGGGAAATTATCAACATTGGATTTTCTTAAGACAAAGCATACTTGAAATTTGCATTAGCTCCAGAAAGAACTGTGGGCTCCAGCATCTTTCATTATGATGAACAGAACTTCAGCACAAGGAACTTTCCCTATCTAAGTGGAAGGTATTGGGTACATTCAACTATGGAGAGATATGGTTCCTTGCTTTTTGTTTATCAAGCTTCCCTACTCAGTAGCCTTATCAGGTTTGAACCAGACTGTTGTATCTCTTCATCAATAATGTCCCCCCAAAGCATTGCCTTGGAAATTCAGGGCGTCTGGCAATGGAGGCGTTGCACAGAGAGGCAGATCCCACTCTCAGCAAAGCTGTCAAGCGGCAGCTCTGTGCATGCCCTGCTGGCATTCCCTCCCAGTTGTTTGCACTGAGTTGTGTGAGTCAACAGCCAGACTCCCTTGTGGCACAGAGCTAAAGAGACAGTGTGGTTTACTTCACCAAGCCTGTGACTGAGGGGAAACAATGGTTCCCCCAAGCTAGCTCTGCAAAATCTTTCATATAAAGCAGTAGTTTTTAAAACCCGAGTCTTTCTTGAATGCTGGAAAGGCTCTTTTCCTGGAAGTTAAGAGAAATATGTAACATATAAAATTTTAAAGCCACCTTAGATGACTCATAGGCTCCCTGCAATCTTCCCAGGCATCCATTTGGGCATCTGCCCTATCTCAAGAGATCCAAACCACAACTCAGTTCTGGACAAGATGCTAATTGTCTCTTTTGTGAATCATGAACATCAACAGTGTTGAGCATGCAGAACCCAAACACGGGGTCCGATCACACACAGTGCCCTGTCTTCTTCTGGGGGTCACTCTTTTCTACACAGTAGTGACCCCCCCCATAGACCCAGACACAGTACAAACCTTCAGATGCTCCCAGGGCCAGAAAAAGGCACCTAATGAAGGGGCAGACTGCGACCCAGTAAACAGAGGCCTTTCAGACAGTGGTCTGGGGTCATTTTCTCATCAACAGTCACAGGCTCAAAATCGGTGTGCAAACCAGATCTGGGAACCCCAGGCAGCCCAGGGAGTTGTTCTCTGCCTGGTTCGGGGAAGCTGCTACAGGAATTTTTGCCTCTAGCCTCTTGTTGAGTGATGGGAAAAGAAAAACAGGGTCATTTGAAGGCTCCAATTCAAATGGAGTGAACAGAATGCCAGGTCCTGGCTGCTCCGGTGAAAGGCACTGTGATGCCAGTTTAGGGAACAAATGTGTCCTCACCGTCTCCTGGCAAGGCTCGTCCCACCCCTGCTGAGGGGGTGGACTTCGAAGCAGCTGACTTCTTACTCTTCTTTAATAGCATTGCCAGTGTTCCTGCTTTAATTCTAAAACTTTCCCCAACCCTTTCATTCGTCACAGAACTCCCTGAGAAGAGCAGGCCTTCTGGGTCACTGGAATGGTAGCTGGTTTTTAAGAGGAGAAAGAAAGCCAGGTGGACATGCCTTTAATCCCAGCAGAGGTAGGAAGATCCATGTGAGTTCCAGGCCAGACTGGGACTACAGAGTGGGGTCCGGTTTGGCCTGGGCTAGAGACGCTATCTGGACCAAAACAAAAGAGGAGAAAGAAAGAAAGATGTGAGGATGTGGATGTGTGCAGCTGCAGCAGGCTGTGCAGTGATGATATTGAGAGATCACATGGCATATTAATGAACATCAAGCCCTAAAGGTACCAAGAAAGGAAAGTTACCAAACTCTCCAGGAGTTTGCCAAAATTCCAAGCCCCTCTCCATAGCTTCCAAATCTCACTTTTCCTCCTCTGCACAGGCCCAGCAAGGACTCTCCCCAGCCAGGGCAGGTTTTGAACGCTGGCTGCCCCCCTTTCCCTGACACCAGGAGCCTTAGTCTGACCACACACACACACACACACACACACACACACACACACACACACACACACACACACACACACACACCC
>PVHP010031493.1:0-20948 GCA_004024765.1 Zapus hudsonius | reverse complement strand
CATTCAATCAACATAGGATAGGCCAATGAGACAGAAACCAAGGATTTTCGACACAAGGACCTCTAAGCTCGCAACATTAAAGCAGCCTTTTTACTCACCCACCACGACTCAGGGAACTGAGCGGAAGAGGGGGCGGAAAGATTGTGAGAGCCGTGGTGGGGGAGACGGTCCAGAGGCATAGCACCCATCAGTAACAACATACTTGGGCCAGGAAGACCGGGATGAATACTAAGATATACAGGATTCCTTGCCACAAGGACTAATACAGACAGCCCACGAAGGAGGATATACAACTGATCAGGGATGGGAAGGGGGGGAATTGGGGAAGTCGGGATAACAACGCATGGTTTGCCCACTAAATTATGTAACTCATTATGGACAATAAATATTAAATTTAAAAAAAAGATATAAAACAGTATAAGATGATTCTGGATTGGCAATGTTAATATTTACCCTAGGTAAATTTTAGAAAAATAACAGAAAACTAGCAGAAATCTAAAAGGACATTACATGAAGAAAGGATCCCGGGAAGATTTAATAATGTTAATGGTACCTACACGTCACAACTGAGCTTTACTGTTCAGAAAGCATCAAGAACTGGAAGGATATAAGGAGACCTGACAGATCCATAATGACTACAGTCAGGTTTTCAGCACTCATTGCTCAGTAAAGGATAGCAGAGATAAACAGAAAATCAGTGAGTGGAGAACCTTAACCCATGGTGAGGTCCTGTACACATCAGGAGTGTGCATGCTCTTCAAGGACACACTTGGAACACTCCAAAGAGACCATTTTCTGTCTCAGGAAGCAAACCTCATTAGTTTACATGGCTGACATTAGATTTCTTGACAAGATATTAAAAAAAAAACTAAGGGCTGGGGACATGGCTTGGTGGATAATGGGTTTGTCAAAAAATGAGAAGCTGAGTTTGGGTCCTCAGTACCCACTTAAAAGCTGGGTGGGCATGGCTGCTAACCTGGAACCCCAGAACTCAGGAGGCAGAACAGCTATGTTCTCCAAATGGGTGAGCTTTGGGTTCAAGTGAGAGGGTGCCTCAGCAGAGAACCATTGAGGGAGACACCAGAAGTTGACCTCTGGCCTCCACATATGTGAAAATATACCTGCAGACACACACACACACACACACACACACACACACACACACACACACACACACTTTTCTACCTTCTCCCGGAAACAAACTGAGGAATACCCAGAGTAATTGTCAAAATTTAAAGATTTTGACCCTACCTAGCATATTTCTTTCTTTTGTTGTTGTTTTTTTTATTTAATTTTTTGTTATCCATAATTAGATACACTTAATAAGGGAATAATGTGTTGATGTCTCCAGTTCCCCTATTTCCCTCTTGCCTGTCCCTGGTCAGTTGGATTTCCTCCTCCGTGGGCAGTCTGGATCATTCCATGGGGTAGGGGATTGTGAATAGCTTAGGAGTCAACCCGGTTCCACCCCCCTTTGCATGTTGTTACTGAGGGGGGGCATGTCTCTGGATATTCTCCCCCACCATGGCTCTTACAGTCTTTCCGTGTACCTAGCATATTTCTAAGCAATTTCCAGAAAAAAAACAAACTTTAAGGAAATTAAAAAAATAATTCAACTGAACAAAATGAAAAAAAAAAAACTCAACCTTTCAAAAATTTGAGAGATAGAAATACTATTTATGCATTAGAGGAAATTTACTGCATAAATGTATGTTGTAGAAAGTAAAAATATTCAAAATAATCATCAAAGATTCAGATAAATAAAAAAGATAAAATCAAAGAGATCTCAGTTTATGAAGAAGGTAGAAAACAAAGAAGATTTACAAAGAAATGGCTGAAAAATAAAACAGAAAAGCAGAGAAACGTGTGAAAATTTGAGTGAAAATATTAAGAAGCATAATAAATTTCTCATCAAAACAAGAACAAAAAACAGAAAAAAAAAAAACGACCCAAATTAACATCTTAGAGAAGAGCCTGTGACAAGAGAAGTCACAGAATTGAAATGGACACTAACAAGGCCTGAAAACTACCCTGTGGACTTGCGCTAAAATATTGCAACTGACATGCTTTGTTTCTCAAATGGTCAAAGGATATCTCTGTCACCATAAATTGATCTACTGGATAGAAACTCAATCAGGCTTAAAACACTTCTTTAGAGTGATTTATTCTGATGGGAGTTTGGGATTTTCTGTTTCTCCTTTGCTATGCATGGGTGTATTCACTTAGTGATTTAACCATAGACCACCCTGCACTCCAAGCATTCTTTGTGTAAATCAATGAAAAGAAAGAACAACAATGCAAGAACAAAAACAAACAAAGTTGATAAAATGCAGTTATCTATTAATGAAAATAAATCTGTCTGGAAATCACCTATTGAAGAGATAGTCTCAATCTGACAAATAACATTTCTAAGAAATTCCATGTATTACCATAATTATCAATGAAAGGCAAAATTGTTGTTTTTTTTTTTTTGTGTGTGTGTGCACATACTTGTGTAAGTGCATGGTGTGTGTGTGTGTATGTATGAGCTTAAAAGGGTAAAAAACTAAGTTAATATAAAATCACAAATTTAGTACATTATCTAATAGATCACATATATGCTATGGTCAGTAGATTTTATTGGAAATAACATATTATGCTTTTATAATGTAAATTTTAAATATTTCTAAAGTGGAAGAATTTGAAATGCATATAATAATGTGTATGTATTGTATGTATGTGGTGTGCGTATGCACATTGATTTGAGAATGTGTACATGTGTGCTGATGAATGTGAACATGTGTGCCCATGTGTGTGGAAGCCAAAGGAAAACCCAAGTGTGCCATCTCCCATTATTTATTTATTTATTTAGAAAGATAGACAAATGATAGATAGATGATAGATAGATAGATAGATAGATAGATAGACTGATAGATAGATAGCCTTCTATTTAGAGACAGGAAGATTTAAGGCAAATGATCTGAGTGCTTATTTGGACAAACAAATAAGCAATACATAAATTTATTCCATCAATAAAATTGAACTAAATTAAAAAATCCCTTCAAACTTTGCTAAATAAAATTAGTTCTATCAGTGGATTGCATTTCTCTGTCATGAAATTTTGTCATTTTTATTGTCAAAAAGTAAAACTTATCCTTGTACCATTGATAGGAGTTAGATCATCCTTAGCAAGAATTCCAAACAGCCCAAAGTAAATATGCTTGTAAACAAGGTGAGATAGTGCTTATATTTAATTTTGAAATTATACACTTATGTTTTCAAGAAATTATTTATCATCTATCTATCTATCTATCTATCATCTATCTATCTATCATCTATCTATCTATCTATCTATCTATCTATCTATCTATCTATCTATCTATCTATCTATCTATCTATCTATCATCTCTCTTCTTCATCATCATCCAAATAAAGCAGGGAATGCCTCTAGCACGGCTCTCCATGAAGAATGAACTTGTAACTTGAACTAAGAAAACAATCTCAGGCAGGTGCTCTGTCCATTCACCTTTGAGGCCCAGGTCCCAGCCTAGACAGCTGTGGCAGATAAACCACCTGCTGTTTCTACAGGAGATAGCATCACTCATTATTTGTAGGGATGCTGCTCAGTCTCCACCTTGAAGTTTTAAAAGATGGTCGACCTGCCAAAATAATTTAAGCTACATTGCATTAGTTAAGGATATGTGTTTTTAAGACATTTGAATTGCAAAGTTCTAATTGTGCTATTTGAGAAGGAAAACAAAGTTTCTTTCCTAAAATATATTCTGTGCTGGAATACAGTTTTGAAAACAGGAGCCCAATCTTGCAGTTCTCATTCAAAATACTCAGTTACTTGGTAAATAAAAACCTAGCAGGAATATTTTCAGAGATTAGATACATGTGCAGATGGAAAATGCTTAGGCTTCGTACTTAAATGAAGGTCAGATATAATTCTTCTGAACTTGAAACTTCTGGTGGCTATGTAGAAACGTCAACTGACCACATAATGAAATATTTCTTCAGTAGGTGGCAAACGCTTTCATTTTTCTCACTTGTGGTTGAAATATAATGTCACTGTAGCTTTATGAGACTTAAAATGAATTATCTACCCAAATTTCCACAAACAGTTACTAAATAGCAAAAAGGATACATTAACTTCAGGGACTTAAGTCAACCATCGCCCACATTAAATGTCTAGATTCTCCTAGAATTCTTAACATTCAGTTACTTTCTGTGCAGTTCTGAAATTTTTGCTTTACAAATTATGTAAACTCTGCTGCCTAATTTTATTGCTCTTAAGTTAGTCGTCACAGCTGCTAATTCTATTCAAACAGCTCCAAAGAAAGCTACAAAAGTAGATGGATATTTATAAATTTTCTGTAAGATAAATATTATAGTAGGTAGAGTTTGTGTAACCTCCCAAAATTCTCAGTACCAAATAATGGTGATTTTAGGTGAAGCTAGCAATTGAATATAAATGACTTGGAGTTTTGTTTTGATTTGGCAAGTGGTCGGATGCAGGAGACAGTCATGAAAACTATCAGGGAATTGTTGAGAGGCGTAAGTATCATAAATACACAGCTGAGCTAGGTTTGCTAAGAGATTGATGACCCACTTGTTACTGTGGGACCAGTGCACAGGGTGTATTGAATTACTTCAGGGAGGGTAGTTTGATGTGCTATATTATGCTGGGACTACCCCACTTGACCTTTGTTCAGCGATGCATTTAAAATGTGAAGTATTGTACTTCCTTAGAAAACAGACTCAATGCATTTCAACCCCATGCTGGTTGTGAACCAAAGCAAGCATGGTTAAATTATCCGCATCTCTTGGCTTTAAAGGAAGGGAAAATGTGGGGAGGAGACACATTTCTCATGGATTAGCACCCTCTGATCTACTTTTGCAGCTAAACTAACACAAATTCAGTAAATCTGTTTTATTTTTTCATGGCTGAAAAGAAAAAAAATCATATCTATGTTTTAGTGTTCAACAAATCAGAATAAAATGAAAATATCTGAACAAAACACATCACTTCTTTAAGTATAAATGTGCTGCATCAGATGAGTGTATAAATGATGATTATTAGAAAAGTACCTCTTGGATTTTTTTCCTGGAATTTTTAAACATTCCCTCTTTCTTCAACATTTGCACCTTCCAACATAAATAATAAGAGATAATAAGCTCCTGATGGGCCAGAATTGTGCAGGTTCACTTTGAGGGCAGAGCCTGTCTCCACCCTCCAAATATCTCTGAGTCTTGGATTGAGATTTGACTCAATAGTGCAAGAACAGGGGCCATAAAAATAAATTGCAGGAACAATGTTAATTCTGCTAATCTATGCAACCACTTAGGGTTATAGCCTCTATGTAAATTGTTTAAAGTGCAATAGATTGAATATAAAGAGGAAATGTTTGGAAAGATAAAAAAGTAATTCAGACAATAAAATTACTTATTAAGATGCTAATAATTAAATACACACAAGGGATTTGAGTAGCATCTTTAAGATATATTTTCTCAATTAGTTTATTATTTATTTTAAAATAATGAATGTTGCTGGAGAGATAACTTAGCAGTTTAGGTGCTTGCTTGCAAAGCCTGACTGCCTAGGTTTCATTCCCCAGTACCCACATAAGCCCAATGCACAACTTGGTACATGTGTCTGCAGTCTGCAGTGGCAAGAGACCCTGGTGTTCTCTCTCCCATTACAAATAAAATAAAACAAAATAAGGAGTAATTTAAACACGGTGATCACTAATGAGCATTAATTTTTAAGGAATGTGAAGGATGATATAAAGTACTCTTCTTAAGGCTTATGCTGCATATGTCTGTGCAGAACTTAAAGGAGAACACACGAGGGCAGGAAATGGAAGTTGCAAAGGTAATAATAATAATGTAAAATGGGGTTTTGCACAAAGACTAGGCTCTGGCACTGTCCACCTTGAAGGAGGCAAGGAGCTGATTAGAAGGCCCTCCTTTCACCAGCCACATGTTATTCTGGGACAAGTCCAGTTCCTGCCTGGGGGTCTTGAGATGTGACAACACTGGATAGATAACCTGGCTTCTGCTCATACCCCTCCTCCTTGGAAAGCTGGTTCAATCCCGGAGAACCCTGAGTGAAAGGCTGGAGGAAGGTAATTGAAGTTCAGGAAGTTATGTGTGGGCGAGGACTGGTTGTAGCTAATTTCAAAGTGATGTGCTACCTGGTAACTGAGTCATGATAAAACATTTCCATTTCTGTGACATTCTTTTCAAATTCTTCCTTCTTTCCCTATATTTAAAGATTAAAATATTTCATGGAAACTGCAATTATTATTCATGAGATCTGATTAAAAATCATTTTATTTTCTCAGCTGAACTTATTTCAAGGCTTGGAACATAGCAGATCTTTCCCAGTTTGAGTTCTTAACACTGAACTTGGTCTTTAATTTGGCACTTAGATTAGACATTCAGTTTGTATGACTGAATGAGCTATGCACCTTGAAATATAATAAACTAAAAAGTCTTGCTTATATGCAGATCCAATCTATTCAATACTTTAAATTATATATTATATTATATATTTCTATACAAGAAAATGTAGCTGGAAGGTCTGTTGGTTTTTATCATATATAGTTTATTCATTTGAGAAATAGATCAGGAAACTGATATTCACCATGGGAAAAAAATCAATAAATGAAAAGTAATAATTAAATTCAATGTAGTTCCTTGGTAGGGTTGGATGAGCCACAGCTCTCTCTCTCTCTCTGTATTCTGAAAGATACAAACAGAATCTCCATTGGAGAGTGAGATCAGTATAGGATAATGGAGATACACATTTCTGAATTGTCTAGATTCTATTTTTAGCAGCCTCTTGTTCAATCGCTCGCATAGTGCATCACTCCTTAGGGCCCCAAGATTCAGGCTCCTAGTGCATATCACCCTAATTCGTCAGTTCCAGATAAGGGCTCCCCCTCACTAAGTGGAATATTTGTCCAAATTTAAAAGCTGTTGATTGCCTCCCTCAGGCTTTGGCTCCTCCATTGCACAAGTGCTTTTTTCTTGGTTCGCTGTTCTCTCCCAGGAGGAGGTATGGTCAGCCTACTCACAGCAGCAGGCTGTGTTCCATGCCAGTGGTCTCTGTTTGCTCCAGCTGTCATTGACCAGCTTCCCCTGGCAGCTTATGCAGTGTCTTCCAGCACTGCACTAACTACCATCTGGGGGCTGGTTACCATTCTGGACCTCGAAGGGTCTCTCAATGTTGATCAATGGCATTCTGTGGTTTCTTCAGCAACAGGGTTTTGCCTCAGACCTGGGGTGGGCATTCAAGAACCTGACAGAATCCTGTCTTTTTCTGCAGGCCGATAGCTGACATCCTGACAAGAGATAAGCCACCCCAGATATACCATGGAGGATCCATATAGAACCCAACAGAGAATGATGGGATGAACAAGGGACCCAGAGCCACAGCCAATAAGTCAACACAGGATAAGCCAGTGAGACAGACACCAATGATTTTCAACACAACCTAAAGCAGAAGTACAGAGACCCCTAAGTCCTCAACAATAGAACAGACTTGATACTCACCCACCAGGACTCAGGGAACTGAGTGGAAGAGGGGGCGGAAAGATTGTGAGAGCCATGGTGGGGGAGATGATCCAGAGACATGGCCCCCCTCAGTAACAATATACAAAGGGGGGGTGGAACCTGTTGACTCCTAGGCTGTCCATAACTCTCTACAACATGGACTGAACCAGACTGCCCACTGAAGAGGATATCCAGCTGATTGGGCGTGGGGAAGAGGGGCATTGGTGAACTGGGGATAACAACTCATTGTTTGCCCATTAAAAAATGTAACTCATTAAGGACAATAAAAAAAGAATGTGAGTTCAAAAAAAATTCAATATAATTATAAATTCAGTTTATTTAGCTAATATAGTAAAATTAAATTGTGATAGTTTAATTAGATAAATAAGAGTCAATTTATAATTACAGAAACAGGAAAAAATCACTCAGAAAATCACAGACTTTTTTGTAATAAGAAGACATTTTAAAAATCATAGAAGAAACCTCAAGATTGATTGGAGCATGAAAAAAATAAGTGAAATCAGTCATGGTGACAAAATAATTACACAAAATATAACAAAAAATGGAATTATGAATGATTTACTACTGAAAAGTAACTGCAATTTATTTCTAAATAAAAACCCAAGAATGGAACAATGAATACAGTATGAAGTTGTTTAAAAAGAGGTAGAAAATTGTCAGATGTTTAAGATTCCCATCTCATTGCTGAAATTTATTAAAGAAAAATAACATTTTTATGAAGCTCTTTTTATGGTAACCAGGATATCAAAACTAAAACAAGCAACTGTTGTTAGTGGAAGTTGTACTTCTCGGAATCTAATGATCTGTTTTCCATGACATTGAGAAACATGTTAGCTCTCAAATTTTATTGCGGGGTTGAGTAAAGGAAGCCCACATCAAATATGGACTTCCCACCCTTCTGTGCCTTTCTTTGTCTTGGCTTCAGACTGCTTCGCCTGTGGTCAACTTTTTGAGACTCCCGTTTCCTCCCATGTCTTTCCCCTGACTTGGTTACCTAGGCATTCTTCTCCAGGCTATAGTTTGGCGTTGATATGGAATATTTGGCCAATGAGTAACCTTTGAATGGAACGTAACTAATAGTAGAATAGCCCTCTGTTTGCTTTCCTGGCAGCTGTTCAATGGTGGTTATTCATTAACAAGTCCTCCTCCAGTGTGAAGGACTCGAAAGAACTGATAAAGAATGCAACCTTTGTCTACAAGTCTTCCTTTTATCTTGGTTGGTTCCCTATGTCCTCATGCCCGAAGCAGCCACTCTGTTCTCCTGCGTGTCACACTGCCACAATTACCTTCACATTCTGCAGGGGAAGTCATCGCTCAGACGCCCACTCAGTCTCAGCAGCACTGGGAATGAAGCTATGATTTCCAACCATTCAGCTCTCAAATCAGAAATAGGATGAATGGCAAATGGAGAAGAAGAAGACAAAGAAGAAGAAGAAGAAGAAGACGAAGAAAAAGACGAAGACGAAGAAGGAGAAGAAGAAGAAGAAGAAGAAGAAGAAGAAGAAGAAGAAGAAGAAGAAGAAGAAGAAGAAGAAGAAGAAGAAAGAAGGCTGAGGTAATTTTGAGAACATATGGAACCCTGAGGTTTTAAGCAAACAGACACCACAGAAAACTGATCCTAAAAGTGAAGAGGTGAACAACAACCTGCATGAAGTCTCTGCAAGCAAGTCCTTTTCCAGGTGGCTACAAAACATTTCTACTAAAGGCAACATATATATACATACATATATATGTGTGTGTGATATTTAATCAAGTTTATGCTAAGCACAATGAATGTAAAAAACATGCAGAAATTTTGTTCCTAGAGTATATATGTTAAAGAAGACCAAAATAACTCCCAAGCAATATACATTTGAAAAGGAAAAAAAATCACAAAAAGTCACCCTATTTTTCTGGATTGATTGTGTCTCCCAATAATCTCTGTATGTGATGAAGTCCATGGAGTGGGGCCTCATCTGGAAACAGAAGCATTGAGAACATGCAGATATGTTATTTAGGTGAGATGAGGTCATCAGTAGCTTCTATCCAAGATGCTGTGAACTTATCAAAGGGGGATTTTGGCCAGAGGCAAGCCTTCTGGAAGAGAGCCATGCAGAAGACAATACTATCTACAAGCCAGCCTAGGATGGGGATGTAGGACTGAGTGTTCCTTCACAGCGCCTGATGCCACTGTGAACCAAGGACACTCAGAATCCAGAACAAAGCTACGAGCAGTTACTGCTATCAGACTTTGCAATAGTAGTCCTGGTGAATTAAAGCATCTCGACCACCCAGAGAATCTCCTTTAAACATGTCTGATGGATTCTTTAACCTCCAACTTAGTTTGTTTGTTAGCATGTTTACTTGTCCACATAACAAAGAATTATGGGCACAGTTTTAAGGCTCCAGCAATAAGGTTTTGTACTCTGCCCTGAAATCTCATTTATTTTCCTTCTAAGAACAATGCTCCAATTTCAGTGCTCAGTGTAATTGATGAAACATTCCAGAGCCTGTCTCAGGAGATAGGTATGCTTATTTATCTCAATTCTGGGCAAAACGAATTAAGATGAACTAGTGTATAGGAGTGCTTCGTTTTGCAAATTTTTGGAGTTTTGTACTATTTTCAAGCAAACAACTTAACCTGAACTCATTTCTTGGAAGCCACCAGATGGCTTGTGAACCCTGAATCAGAGATAAAGGACTTTCTCACAATAGCAGTAGTCAGAATACCAGCATTCCCTTGACCCAGTTTTCTGAACTCCAGTTCCCCACAGGCTATGAAAAAAGTCATAGATAACACCTGCACTTACAGAGCCTGAAAATGCACCTTATTGGTATAGGATGGAGACACTAGCTCTACTTTTCAAGACTACTTACTATAAAATCATTCTTAGAAAGACCAGTAGGCACGTTTGAGGCTGCAGTTACATTCCTTATAATTTTATTATGTTTGTTTTTTCAATCATCATAAATTCACAATATGTTATACATGGAATCACTACAATATTGTCATTTGTTAATTCACTTAATGTGAATATCTCCAGTTATGTTCATTTTTCTACAAATAGCATAATTTCCTTCATCTTTATGGTTGAATAAAGCTCAATATATATGCTACATGGTGTTTTAAAATGACAGCACAGAGGAAACTAAACCCCATACCAGTTCTTACCTGTGCATCCCTGGAAAATTAAACTTCTATAGTTAAATCACTATTCTTTTGAATTTTTGGTCATATGGTTCAACCATACCTCTGATTAATATACAGCAATAATTTTTTTAAATTTATTTATTCATTTTCAAGGGGGGAGAGAGAGAGAGAGAGAGAGAGAGCACACCAGGGCCACCACCCTGTGGGTCTGGCTTATGTGGGTACTGGGGAATTGGACCTGGGGCCTTAGGCACTGGAGGCAAGTGCCTTAACCACTGAGCAATCTATCCAGCCCAGCAATAAAATTTTTATTCAGTTTTCATGATTGTAATGTGGTTTACATCATAGCTATATCATTACTTACTTATCTAGTCAGATGTATGGTATTTCCATTGTTTCCATTTTTCTTCTCTCCCTATCCAAAGAAGTTTGAGTCATTTATTATTCCTGCATATTTTATTTCAATGAATTTATTTCTTCAAAATTGATTAGTAATTTCATTTTTCTGTGAGTTTTGTTTCCTGTGAGTTTAGAATACTTTCATTTTACATAAGTATGTGCACCTGTAAACATAACTTCAAGTTGTAAGATCAAAAGCAAACACCTTTTCCATCTCCCTTTACCTTTCTCTGTACATATATACACAAAACATTTAATCAATAATTTTAATCTTAAGAGTTAGCAACATCATAACCAGAGTATTCAAAATTATTCTTGTGTAGATATAAATGGATATCATGATAGCCTAATTTAATAAATTAACCTTATGTCAGATCAAAATTTTCATGAATTTAAAGATAAAATATAAGCATTATCTTTCTCACTTCTTTTGCTTTTAATTTTATTACGCATATATTTAGTTTAATTCTTCCTTTCCTTGATTGCCATTGCCAAAGCCTCATAAATCAATGTTTTACTAACCCAATAAACATACTTCCATGATAAGTGTATTAATCAACAAAGAGAGTGTATTTGGAATGAATTAATATTACTGTGTTTTCAAGTTGATTAATTGAAGTGCATTTATTAGTTCAACGTTATGTTGGTGCATGTGATTCTGCAAAAATACCTGCTCATATCCTTTAATAGCTTCTCAGTAACTGACAAAGCTGTTAGCTCATAAGACATGATGAGGGCATTTATATAATTAATATAAGAATATTAGCTTATATGTCAATAAGGATATAGAAAATTAATTCATGTGCTGATATTTATAGACATAAAACATGTAATATTTTGCAAAGGGCATATCCATTATATTTTGTTGTCTGGTGATAAGGTCAGCTTTATTGGTTTGTATGGTTTCCATGTACATCATTCTGTTTGTAACCAACATATTGACCGCAAAATCATCAGTTGGCATATGTGTGCAGGTATGTCTTCCATACTTTTTCCAACAGCTACTCAACTGTAGCTTTTAATTTAGACATAGGAAATTAGAAGCTAACTAACAGTTATGAGTTACCTTTGCCGCTCTGCCAGTAGTAACAATGTTGTAGAGAGGAGACACGGAAACACTAGGTTTGAGAAAAAATGTTTTTTCTCTGTTGTTTGGGTCTCAACAGTGCATTCTTATTCAGGACTTGCTAGCAACAACTAAATGCTACAAATAAATCATAGCCAAAAAAAAAAAAAACCAGGTAACAAGTGCAGACCAGATCAATTTGATTATCATGACAACCTCAGTGGTTATAATCTACCATAACAAGCCCACTCTATTTATGCAATTCAGCTCTTCATTATTTTTTTCAGCTCTTCATTATTGATAATAAACAAAAGCTTAATAAGTTGAAATGGGGAATGCCGAAATGGCTCAGTGCACAAAGCACTTGCTGCACAAGCATAAGTATGTGAGTTCTGGTCTTCTGTAAAAAAAGAAAGCCCCTTTAGTTCTAGGGTCTGTGATCTTAGCACACCTAGGGTAAGGAAGGAGGCAGAGACAGGAGAATGAGCCACGAGCTCACAGGCTAGTCAGCCAGGCAATGCACAGTAAGCAGTTACATCCCTGCCTTAAATGCTGTGGACAGTGAGGAGCTGTACCTAAATTTGTTCCTCTCACCACATTGTGTGTGCCTTGATGTGCATTAGACTACACACACACACACACACACACACACACACACACACACACACACACACAAACACAGAAGCAGAAGTTGAAAAGGAACTCAAAATAATTAGTTAAAAATATAGAAAATGTAATTATTTGTAACCATCAACATAGCTAATGTCTAAAAGATTTAAGAGGAAGCATAATTAACAGGTCAGGAAAAAATGAAATAAAGACAATTGTTTGAGGGTTTGATAGGAGCAAGGGCTAGAGCCTCAGCAGAGGAAGAAAGCAAATCCAACAGCAGCAGCTATGAGTGAATATGTCTTTATGGTTGGTTACTACCCAAATGTTCACTCTCGGACACCTTGTGAGGCCAGGCAGTCTCTCCTCCAGAACTGAAGGGGTCAGATGTGTGTTCTTTCAAGCCCATTATAGCCTGGGACAAACACATGGCCAAGGGGCTTTGGAACTCTGTTCTGCCTACCAATCAGATCCCCCTGCCCTTGCTGAATTTTATCATCATCTAACACTTGACCAATATTTTGGAACATTGTGGTGGCAACAAAAATAGCCAGAGTTCATTGACAACTGGATTAAATTCCATCTGCACAGCAGGGCATGCCCAGCAGTCCTGCCATGAGGAGTTTTCTAACCAGACTGACCACATGTGGGTGTCTTCTGGGCTGTTTAGAATCCTTTATATCCTACCACCAATTTTCTTCAAGCTCAGTTCTGTAGTCTTTATACGGATTATGGAAAATACCAGATGTCTTGACCATAGTTTATTTTCCATTAAATTACCTTAATTTAGTTTTTTTTTTAATTTTAAACTAACAACCTTTTTTCAGCTACACTAATGATATCTATAACAAGACTGTAAACCCATTTGTAATCATCAAGAAATAAAACATTTCTAATTCCTTATAATATCAATAATGTTTAAAATCTCTGCAGTATGGGCAGGGTAAGGAGCAGGAGGTGATTCAGTGGGTAAAGTGTTTGCTATGCAAGCAGGAGGAACTGAGTTCAGATCCCCAATTTCCCCATAAAAGCTGGGAGTGGTGGTGTGCATCTTCCACGCACACCCTGGGAGGCAGAGAAAGCATTTCCAGGGCTTGTTTAGCTGAACTGGAGAGAAGCAGGTGCAGCAACACCCTTCCTCAAGAACAAAGGGTGGAGAGGGATAAAACAAGAGAGCCAGCATCTACCTCTGGCCTCCACATGCACATGCATGCATATCTGTACCCACATACATACAAGCATGCATACATACATGAGCATGTAACAAATCTACAGAGTATCATGGTAATGTGTGTTTTTGGATTAAAAGAAAGGAAATGATTTTGGTAATCTGAGTTTTGAGTATTTGTATTTCATATTTTATATGAATACCTTAAAATTAGTACTAAAACATTTTTCTTATTGTTGGAAGGAAAACAAGACATTCATTTATTCATTTTTAAGAATACGCACTCAGCCATTGTGGTGTGTGCCTTTAATCCCAGCACTGGGGAAGCAAATGTTAGGAGGAACTCTGTGAGTTCGAGGCCACCATGAGACTCCATAGTGAACTTCAGGACTGGGATAGAGCAAGACCTACCTCGAAAAAACAAACAAACAAAAGAATATATATATATATGTCCATGGAAAATTTATTATATATATAAGAAATATATATATGTATTTTAACACTTTTATTTTGATGTTTAATACTTAAGTGATAATAATGTGTATGCCTTTAAAATACAGAAAATTATTATAGCTTGAGTTGCTTGTGTTTGCAATCTGTTTTGTTAACCCAATACAATTGAGGAACATTATTATTCTCATTTCAAATAGTGGCTGACTAAAAATAAAATTTTCTGTTGCTAGGTATAAACAAAAACAAATTTACCTTTGCATTCATGTATTGATCTATTTTCATGTGCTTGTTTATCTGGGTGCCCAGGGACTCTTGCCACTACAAATAAATGCTAGATGCTTGTGTAACTTTTTGCATCCAGCTTACTTGGATGGCTTGGGAATTGACCTCTGTCTGGCAGGTTTTGTAGGCAAGCACTTTAACCACTGGCTCATTTTCACAGCCACCTGATTTTTATTTTTTATTTCTTGGCATGGGTGTAAATCATATGTTGTGTTCTTTGTGATGTGTGATGTGTTATATGTGTGGTGTATGCATGTATGTATCAGCGAAGATGTGTAACATGCAGAGGCCATGGGAGAGCTCTGGTGCCCTTCTATGTTTCTCAACCACCTGGTTCCTTGAGACAGGTCTCTTCCTCAGTCCTGGGCCACTGTCTGAGACTAGCAATGCTCTGATTAGCTCCCTCCTCAACCATCTCCCTGGACCTAAAAGCAGGTTTTTTAATACTCAAGAATACAAAACTTGCCATAGCTCATTCTGTTACCTTGACCTGACTTCTGGTATCTCTTATCTGTGATTTCTAACCTAGATCCCATGACCCACAACCTACCTGTGTCCCCAAGAAATTGTCACCAGTTGATAAGGTCAGTGATACTATAAGATTATGGAAATAATTAAGAAAGTATATCTCACACTGAACAGTTTTCAAATTTAACATTTACTTTTCTTTCTGTCAGACAAAGCTGGCTATGCAAAAATTGCAGGGAGTCATACACCTTGGCTTGGATGGTAGTAATTAGTGACCTACGATGTCAACATTTAGCAGTTGCTGTGCTGCTTAGACAGCTCTTTCTCCATTCTCTACTGTGATCCAGCATTCGAAGAACAGAAGACAGGCACAGTGAGTGAGCTCTAAGCAATGTGTACATTTGTCCATGTTCTGGTAATGTGGGAATGTTTGAATCTTTAGGTGTAAGAACAGTTACCTAACTGGATTGTTTAGAATTTTAAATTGCATTAGATACTTCACCCTACACGGTAGGAATTTAAATTTCCTTGAAACATACAATGATTTTTCTGATTAATATTTGCCAATTTGATCCTCATGTTAGTGTGTTTCGTCTTGAAAGCACTCAAAGTAAGCTAGCTCGAGAACCTTTTCTTGTTGTGAATGTTTAATTGATAATTTTCATACATGCAACATAATGCCTTTTGATCATATTCCCCTCCCAATACCTTATTTTGTCCCCCCTCCTCCCCTCCACCAGGAAGCCCTCTACTTGGAGAAAATACATGCTTTCAGGCACAGCCTAAGAGCCCTTCTGACAAAGAATGCAACAGCATTCTAAGAGGAGAGAAATGCTAAAATGCCAGGATGAGGAAGCAGCACAGGCTCTGGCCAGTCCAGCATCCTTGAAGAAATTTGGCCAAAAAGCTCTATGACTTGGGGTGGGGATGAGGGTAAGATTTATGACCATCCCTGACTTCACCCATGAATCAGGAGCTTGGGCTGCATGACTGACCCTGTGTGCAGCTCTCTCCTTCTATGAAGTCATGTTGCCCAGCTTAATTAATTCCACAGGAGTGGAGCTCATGTATTGGCTGAGAGAAAGTATCCACCTTTCCTGGAAGGCAAGCACAGAGTTCACCAGTGAAAGTTTGTTCAACCACTTTACAAATATTGGTCTTAGAGGAAGTAAGAAAGAGGGAAGGGTCTTGAAATTGTATGTGTGCTGGCTACTCAGCACCTGAGTAAATGTGTCTGCTAAATAGAAGTCTTCATGTATAAAAAATTATATTAATATCAGCAGCCACTCATTAAAAATATTTTATATGCCTAACATCCTCTATATTTCTTCATAGATTTCTCCTGTAGCTACTAAATCCAAGCAATATACTCATATTATAGACTGAGAATTTGAGACTCAGAACCTAGCATGAAGAGATATGCAGAACTGAGTTTCAGGACCAACCCAGCTGAGTCTGATTGCTAATTCTTCACTCGTTATAACCCAGTGCTTGGCCATCTTTCCTGAGAACGTACTGGAGCCCTGGGCAGAGGGGAGTGTTAATTTCATTCTTTTATTTTCCAAAGAATCCCTTGACACCATCACATATTTTATCCCTCTGTTCTAGATGAAGAATCAGAGCAACAGGGAGGCAGAGTATCTTGCGGGAGGGAGATGAGTCAAGTAGCCTGAAGGGAGCTAGGCATCACTGCAGCTTGAATTTCCCCTAGAAAAGCCGTGCTGGTGCTGGCAAGGGATGCATGACCATTATTCAGAGTGTCTATTACATGGGGAAATAGTAGCCTATTGCATGATGTGGGTGACATAAAATGATGCACAGAATAAGTCTAACCACCATAGATAAATAGTGTTGTTTTCTATTAAAAACAAATTACTTGCTTTATTCTAAAGGAAATTCTTATGAGGCTAAATTTCTTACTAATCAACACAGAGAGATCTTACATCCTGTACCAGACAGCTCAGAATTAGAGTTGCATTCAGATATTAATTGCTATTGCACTTAAAATAGCAAGGATCCCCTTTTGCAAATTGCATTTTATAGAAATATTATTGTCCAAAGTGTGATGATTAATGAAAGAAAAGTTTTCTTCTCTTGGGATAGTACACAGAAAAGCAAGGAAAGAGTTTGTGAAATTGATGGATAAGAATGAAAGTGAAGTGAGCATTTTCAATCCTGTATTTAGTGGTCAGTCTTGCTTAGATCCATCAGTATGCAGTCAAATATGGCAGACTGCAGCAACACAGAAAGCGAGATGCTCATCTTGCAGAAGACATAAGCAAAGAAGATACACCTGACTTGATCCCTGGAGGACTTTCTTCTTTATTCAAGGCCATAAAACAGAAAGATCATTCTCTGTTCTCATCCTTTTACCCAGAAAAAATAATAATATGATCTCTGACTTTTGTTAAAAATACTAAATAACTTTACTATAAAGTCCATGGTAGCTAAAATTTATGAAAATATGCACGAAACTAATGTATTCTTTTCTTTATAAGGATACCAAGAAATGCCTCAAGAATTATTCCTCAAGTTTAGCACAACTAAAGAAACATATTCCAGATATATGGTTGAAATAATGAAAAAGTAGCAGGAAGAATGGGAAATAAAATGAGGAAACGATAATGAGCCATTCTTTAAGAGAGAGGCTATAGGTCAAAATTTGGCAAATTATTTTCTATTGAAGGCCAAGTAACAAATATATTGGGCTTTGTGTGCCCTAATATCTGTCTTTGGCATCTATGAAACTCACCCTTTATAATGATAAATGAGACATAAACATATTTAATGAAAAGGGTGTGGTTGTGTTCTTATAAATCTTTATTTATAAAATCAGCTAGAAAGTCAACTTGCCCCTAAGGCTCTGCTCTAAGCCATAATGGGATGAGTCTCAATACTGATGCACTGAGGACCCAGAGAAAGAGACACGTGAGATCCATCAAACGGAAAGAACTTGACCATTCTCCTGGGGGTGTGTTAGGACATTTCAGAGTATGTGCAGTACATTTATGTTCTGTGAGATTTTTGTCTTTGTAAATGCCCTTATTTGAGATTTTGACTTGTAAATGCTCTTATTTGAGATTTTGACTGTGTAAATGCCCTTATTTGAGGTTAAGTATGATTTTATGGAGATGCTTAGTTGACAAGCTAAGAGATGGTTGAGATGGTTGTGTGTCAACTTACTGCCATGGGGCATCCAGATATTTATTCAAATGTTATTCCATGTATTTCTGTGAGGCTGTTGTGGAGGGAAAGTAACACTGAAACTTATAGGTTGGATAAAGTAAGCTGCCCTTCAGCATGTGCTTAACCCTCATCCAATCATTTGAAGTCATCTGTAGAAGCAAGAGGAAGGATGACTCTCACGTGAGAGACTTTTCCTGACCAACAGCCTTGGAACAAGGGCATCAGCATTTCTGTCTTGCTTATAGTGAAAAAATGGACCATCAACTCTAACTGGGTTTTTAACTTATCTGATTCTTATGGACATTACACAAATCTGCAGGTGTTTGGGCTTTTGGACTCAAAATGATATATACCATCATCTCTCCTGGACCTACAACTTTCTATCCCTCCCTACCTGCAGATCTTCAGACCTGAGAGCATGAAACATTATGTCAGCCAGCAACAACCTCCTCCTCCTTTTCCTACACTTTGTCTTCTTCCTCATCTTTTTTTCTGGTGTGTGTGTGTGTGTGTGTGTGTGTGTGTGTGTGTGTGTGTGTGTTACAATGTACACGTGGAGGTCGGAGGTCAATCCCCGCTGTCAGCCCTCACTTTCCACCTTGTTTGAAGCAAAGTGTCCCAGTATTTACTACACTGTGATCTTCAGACTAGCTGGCTGGTGAACTTCCAGAAAATCTTCCTTTCTCCATGTGGCTTCTCACCATAGGTTCTCAGGGATCATAAAGGCTACTGCTATAGCATCTGACTTTATCTGAACTCAGGTACTCATACTTGCCCTGTAAGATCTTTACCCAGCAATCCATTTTATCAGCTCCTCAGCCCACTTCTTTTAATAAATGCCCCACTCTGTCTCTCTCTTCCTTTATACCTGTACACATACATAAAAGTTCTTAGTATATTTTATACTATTATCAGAAATACTTGACAAAAATATAGAAAGCATCTGCTACTCATTCAAAAATAATTTCTGAATTAATCAATAAAACAAGTCCTGTGTTATTTTGTCTGGAATAATTGCCTCATACTTTCATGGATATGGCATTAAATACTACATATGTGCATGGAAAAATGATTGATTTCCATTCTCTATGTGTTCCTAGTCTAGCAAAGGAGATAGGGTACATATCCTACACTTTACTTTGATAATTGAGTTAAGAGTATGACTCACATCCAGACAATGGTGATGTGATTGTATACAGGCCTGTGAACATTATATTTCTCTTAAGTAAGTCATCAAATGTTTCTAGGAGAGAGGAGAATGAATGTTGATTGCCTAAGTATTTGGGAAGCAATAGAAGAGAGCTTGAAGCAAAGTTGCACATCAATAAGACAAGAGAGAATGTTCAGCCAGAGTCAAAGGCAACTAAAACCTAAGAGAATCTTTGCTCTGTGACATGCTCTTGTTCTGCTCAGGAGTTCCAGTTTGTGTTAGTACCTCCAAATATCCCTCCTTTCCTGTTCATTGCTGCAACAATTCTACTTGAAAGTACCTATAACCAGAGGGTAGAGACATTGAGGACATGGTCTCTCCTCATGTATGTTCATCGACTTTCACTCAAGTCCCACACTACTAGCTAGTGTTATCACCCATTCTTTGTTAGACTTACAGTCATCCTCAATAATTACCAATATTGGTGTAGTTAGGTCAGGAGGTAGTTCTCATCACAGCCTCAAAGCGTATCTGGAGACGCACTTTCCCAGCGATCTTCCAGGTCAATTATATCCTTGCATGCCTTGTTTTGCATGGGGAGTGTTCTATTTTTTTGGGGGGTGCACTTAGTTGTACTTTTCTTCCCAGGAATTTCATTGAGGTTATTTGCTGGGCGTGGTGGTGCACGCCTTTAATCCCAGCACTTGGGAGGCAGAGGTAGGAGGATCGCCATGAGTTCAAGGCCACCCTGAGACTATATAGTGAATTCGAGGTCAGCCTCGGCTAGAGTGAGACCCTACCTCGAAAAAACAAAAAAAAAAAAAGATATTTAGTCATATGAAATGATCTAACTGTATTGACAGTGAAAATATAAGGAGAGTCAAAGCCTCAATTTCTTCACTTTGGCAAACTTACTTGTCATTCCTATTGAATTTACCCAATTATTTTTTAAAACTTTGTTTCTTGTAACATTGTTCAAGCAATCAAAATGTTCTTACCAACCCAATAATTTGCCTCTTAAATAAAAATAAACTAGGAAAGGGAGACTGAGAGCTAAAAAAATTAATTAATGAAGAAGGCTTTGCTGTAGCTTAAAAATAATTTTGTTCTTTTATAATTTACTCTAGGTAATCTTTAATCATCAGGATATTTTTAATGTAGACTTGAACTTTGGAAATATAAGTTCTTATTAATGGAAATTATTGAATCCCATTATGTCAAGAAATACAGTTGTCCTGTAGAGCTTTTTAAAAATAATAATAATCTTTTTCCTGCATATCCAACTGGCTATAACAAGTGGGTAGGCTAGATGGAATTTAGTGATAAATGCTATGGCATTTACTGAATGCAGGGAAAGGATTGTGTACCTCCAGTACTGAGTGTCAAAGCACTTTCTTCACAAAGAACTGAACCCCACACAGAATAAATTACAAAGACATAATAACTCAAAGCTTTTAATGTTCATGATCATTGAACC
>PVHP010031492.1:0-20891 GCA_004024765.1 Zapus hudsonius | reverse complement strand
CACATGACAATATGTGTGTTTGACTTCCAGGACATCACGGTGGAGAGGATCAACTGGACAAATGCTCTCTGCTAGGATGGAGACAAGCAGCACTCTTCCCCATCTTGCCTTTCCATCACCTGCATTTGACTACAGGTAACAGGAATACTAGCATTTGATTTTTCTTACTGTTCTTTTGAAACTATTAATTTAGTTATTCTTTCAGTGTTCCTTATCATTTATGTATAAATTTATAGGAATGATGTCATCAAGTAGACATTCAGTGTCTAGCCATGAATTAAGGCTAGTCTGAGGCATGATGTGACATCCGCTTATTTTTTTCAAAAATTTTTATTTATTTATAAACGAGAGAGAGAGAGAGAGAGAGAGAGAGAGAGAGGAGAGAGAGAGAGAGAGACATGAAGAGAAAGAATGGGCATATGGGTGTGCCAGGGTCTCTAGCCAATGCATTTGAATACCAGATGCATGCATCACTTTGTGCATCTAGCTATATGTAGGTACTGGGGAATTGAACCTCAGTAGTTAGGCTTTGCAGGAAATTGCCCAAACTACTGAGAAATCTCTCCAGCCCCTCATCCACCCTCTTGATCAATTCAATCATACATTGGCTGTTCTCAATTGCATCTCCAAATCTGACATCTCTACCCAGCTTCAATTTCTATGTCCATTCAACTGTCTTCGTATATGAGATGTGCTTCAAAAATATGTTTGTTCTAAGTATCTGCTACAGTAAATGTGACTCCCTGGTCCATCAAGGCAGGAAGAAGCCAAAGTTTGGGGGTTGGGGGAGGACAAGGACCTGCGTCATCCACAGCGCCCCCTACCTTTTGTTTTGTGGGATGTTCCACCTTTTTTTCGTCTATCCCAAAGTCAGAAATCTTGCATAAATAATCCATTTCCCCCCAACTTGTTCTAAAATTATTCTGAATTAATTATTGAATCCAGAAAATTCTACCTCTTTAACCCAGTTTCTCATGATTCCACTGGTGTTTCCTGAATTTTTGTATGGTCATTTGCCTGTTGTGTGCTGCTATCTACGCTGGTCCTTTTCATAAGGTTTAACAGTCTCTTACTTAAAATAACTGCACTTATTTTAATAAAAGATTTCATGGATCACCAAGGGTAAAATTTAAACATAGTCTGATATGCATTGCTCCTTGCAATCTGGCTTTTATAAGCATCTGCAACTCACCTATCAGTTCGCTCATCTGCTTTAGTAACACTGATCTCTTTATCTACTCCCCCCCCAAATTATGTCCTTTGAATCTTTATAAAGTCCTATTTTTTCTGCTGATAACATTTATGTTTCCTTGTAGCTACTATACCATTTTTTGGTGCTTTTATGAAGAAAACTAATGTCATCATTGGCAGCTGCTTGGGGGGGGGGGATTTGCATTATGGAAGAACTAAATACAGTACCTGGAACATTAGAATTTCATTTTTAAAAATATTTTATTTATTCATTTTTAAGCACCGAGATAGAGATAGATAGAGACATACAGAGAGAGAGAGAGAGAGAGAGAGAGAGAGAGAGAGAGAGAGAGCGCAAGAGTACCAGGGCCACCACCTTGTGGGTTTGGCTTGTGTGGGTACTAGGGGATTGAACCTGGGGCCTTAGGCACTGGAGGCAAGTGCCTTAACTGCCAAGCCATCTCTCCAGCCCCTAGAATTTCTAATATTTATATGAACAAATAACTTGAAATGTGTATTGCTTTTGAGTAGAATTATAATTAAGGTAAGTATTTAAAACTGCTCGAGGTATAAATAGAAATCTGTTTTCGGTACTGTTTTAATCACTTCCTCCACTCAATTTCTGAAATAAGGAGCATCATATTTGGTGCCAGAGTTGAACAGTGACTTACCCTCGAGTCTCTTGAGAAATGATGTTTATTGAGGAGGCTACACACGAGGCCCAGGCTGCTTTCTCTATGACACTCACACAGCATGATCAACCAATGTGGCTTCCAGTTCTACAGTTACCTTCCCAGGTGCCACAAATAGGATGGTGATGAAAGAGGTTCTTTTTGTTTTTAAACTGGATGCAGAGATGCTGGACTGACCTGTTTCAGGCCACCTTGTCTCATCTCTTTGAAACATCCAATGCCCTAGCCCTCTTTCTTTCCATCAAATAGGATCCAAACACAGGACAGCCCTATTCTTACTTCTGTGAAGCAGACTTCTAGTTGTCGAGACCTGACCTTTGAGCTTTCAAGAGTCAGTATTCAGCAGCAATTGCCAAAGACCAAAAAGCCTAGAGATTTTAGAGCTACAGTGGTCCTCTAAATTTCCAGGTTGTGGACCACTTTTCTAGTCCTGTCTTCCTGATTTGACTGACCTCCTGTCTGTGCTTCATCTCCGGCAAATGACTTTCCCGGGCATCATGCGACTGGTCAGGGAACTTGTTGTAACTGCTCTTTAGTTACGTGTGCCTAACTGCTTTTGACTTGTTTCAATCCAAATAAAAATTAAGAGTACATGGGATGAGTGTGAACCTCAGGACCACTCTCGATGCTTTTCTAGTAATAGACTTGCTGCCACATTTCCTTTAGCTTTGCACATTGATTGGCCAGGGCATAAACAAGTCTAGTACTGTCCCTTCAGACAATATATTTCAATTATGAAATGTTAAGAAATGGGATATACAAAATAACTCAGAAATCCATCATGCTGTTTTGTTAGAGGAGTGAAAAATCTGTTTTTCTTTGCTTTTTGTCTTTTTTTTTTTTGCCTATTCTTTTTGAGGGAACTACTCATCCTTCATCTTGATCGAAACCTCCAAAAGAGTGAACTGACTGTGGCTTCAAGCATAGTCACATGGCCCAAGTCTTCCCAGGCACACTACGCATCTGGGGTTGGAACAAACAACCACTGAGCAGACAGTTTCCTCAAGCATGCCAAGGTTTAAAAAATTAGCAGATTGCCAGGTTTGTGGTGGCGCATGCCTTTAATCCCAGCACTTGGGAGGCAGATGTAGGAGGATTGCCTTGAGTGCAAGGCCACCCTGAGACTACATAGTGAATTCCAGGTGAGCCTGGGCTAGAGTGAGACCCTACCTCAAAACCCCCCAAAATTTAGCAGATACTACTGGGAGATAACCCCTTTCCATTTGGATTATGGATAGAAAGACGTTCAGCACTCCTAGGGGCTATCTCTACCCACTGTATGGGTAAAACACAAGACAATTAAAATAACACAGGAAAATTAGAATGAAGACATCCAGAGACAGATAAATCTGATGAAATTATTGCATCAAAAGAACTTAGTGCACCATTCAGTCATGTGCAGTTATAGAGTCCTTATTTAGGATTTTTAAAAGCTGAAAGATTCTTGGCCAATTGAGTCACTAATTTGAATATAACTTTTGAAATTAAAGTTAACTAGCTTTTTGCTTGATATGTTTACTATTCATGTTGGAAATAATAATGTAAACATGTATTTTTTTCTTGTAGTCCTAAGGAAATGTTATCTTGCTCACTTGATGGTTTGTTACATCTTGACAATTTGAAACATGGAAGTCCCCAGAAAAATTTGAAGATAAATTAATTGCTTCTTTTTTAAAACTAAGTTCTATAAATCATGATGAATTCTTTTATGAACTCCATAGAGGAAAATCTTTTTTTTTTTCTGTGATTGCAGTAGATTCTAAGTGGTCCTCTTGGATTGTTCCCAAACAGAGGAACCTTGCCTACAGCCATTAAAAGTTGCACAGTTAAAAAGTGATTTATGAAGCCAAGCATGGAGGCCTTTAATCTCAGCACTTGGTTGGGAGGCAGGAATATGATGATTGCCATGTGTTCAAAGCCAGCCTGGGACAACAGAGTGAGTTTCAGGTCAGCCTGAGCTAGAGTGAAACCCTACCTTGAAAAAAAGTGTTTAATGGAAAGGTTTTCAGCTTTCTGTGTCTTGGGAATTTTCATAACAATCTTAGACCCATTACTGAACTGTGGTGGCACAGTGTTGTTTCTTATGTCAGCTCCAAACTTTTCCTGTTCTTAAGAGTCCCTTTTGCATTTCTCTGCTATCTTGTAGAACCATGGCTTGTCTCTGAGCAAATTTCCAGAATGAAGGAGAGCTTGGAAAACATCTCATTATCACAAAAACACAGTTTCTTATAAACTCTATTCCATATGTAAATGCCCACTCATTTCAGCTTCTTTTCAATGTTTGGCATTTCAGTTTGTATACATCTACATATTTTTATATAAATCATTCTATGCAATTGCATACTTTAGTAGAAACTATTGTGGGGGTGGGAAACATGTTAAATAATTATCATTTTTACAAATTGAAATATTTTCCTTTTCGTATTTTAAAACACAGTTCTTAAAACATAGATAGTGGTAACATTGAAGATTCTGCAGTTCAGAGCCCTGAAATTTAGGTAAGTTTGTCCTTAAGTAGTTGGAGAATTCTGTAAAAGCAATTGGGCATATTTCCAGTCTGTCTACCTTGTCATTTCAATTGGTGAGTTACTGTTTTCAAACTTCTCTGGGAGAAATACACCTAACAGCTTGTGATTCCAATTATGTGCTATGGGATTATACATTTACGCCCACAGAAAATTATTTGTGGTGGCACTTATGTATGAAAATGAAAATTCTGATCTCATTTATCTGATCACATGAAAGCTCTGCTTGAAACTGTGAATGACATTCCATCCTCTGAAGGATGAAGTTTAAGCTCCCGTGCAGGCTGACACACCCACACTTCTGCCTTCTCCAGGGCAAATCCTAGAAGCATTCCCCAGGCTCTCATGTGCTTTTGCAGGGGCTCTTGCCTCAATCTGCAGTTCTAACTGCCTGTTTTTGTCCCAGGTGAGCTTAGGTTTCAGTGTGAGCTGAGGTTTCAGTATGAGCTGAGTCCCCTTTATCAACAGCTCTAAGGAGTCATAGGTGCTCTTTTCCTCTCTGATCCAGGTGGACTTTATAATACTATTGTCACAGGAATTGCACTAGTTTTAATGTTGAGATGAATTGAGATGCGCTTCTAGTCATACCATATTGAATCTTAAGGCATGTGTCTGATTAAGAAGCCATCCTTTCTTCCCTCACTACTGGTGGAAGGACAATCTCTTGTGCAACAAACAAAGTTCCAAATGTAGAACTCCATGAACCAACTACCTCTCTTTATCTCTTAACCAGGGCAAGACTCTAGAAATGGAAAGTGGTTCTGGGAGGCAGGGACTGTAGCCTAACAATTATGTTGAGTAGAAAACTCAAATTATCCCTCCGTGATGCTGTCTGGATAAAAGCGATTGTGATGAATCACTACAATGGGAAATGGCCAGATAGGATTAGACACTTCTTGGGATACAGAGCAGACGTAGCAAGGGCTTCTGATTACGTTCTCTCTCACTCTCTCAGCTTTATAGGAATGGCTTGTTGAGAACATGATTGGATTGGTAAGAGGAGATCAGAGATGTCATTGCAAATTAGAAAATGGTCTGAAAAGTCAGGCCCTATTTATAGATGCAAATGATAGTAAAATATCTTAACACTGTGCAGGCTGAATGTCTGTGCCTTCCCTATCTTCATTTCTATTATCCTATGACCCAGGTTACCATGACTATAGAGATAAATAAGTGATTAGTGGCAAGACTATTATGTTGCTATGGTACTTGTATTTTAGATGTTTTGTCTCCTTTCCACATGGAGGAACATATACTGTACTTTTATTTCAGTATCTTCAGCATTTCACATAATGCCCAGGACTACACTAAATAAATGAATGCCGAGTGAATGAATAATGGGACATAGTTATCTTTAAGGAAAAATATATGCTTTATTGGCCTGTTGACCTGCTTATTTGCATTAAACTTATGGCCCAGGTATTCAGATCTGTGTAAATGTTCCTCTAACTTTTGTCTTAAAACCCTTTAAAGTTGTAAACTGACAAGATCAAGGCAAGATTCTATGAATGCCATTATTTTCAGCATTCACTCATTTTAGAAGAAAAGGAAACTTCCTTTCCTCACCTCCCACAGGCTGAAGAAAGTTTCTTTTTTGAGCACAAAATTACCATTTGTTTCAAGATTTCTCGACAATTATAGCAATTTCCACATGTTTTGAAACTATTCTCAGCAAAAGAAAAGTCAACATTATGTGCTTTTGAAACGCAGGCCGATCTGGCAGGCACAGGTTTAAAGGAATCGTGGCTGAAACAAGCAAACTGGAAGATTTTTCTTGTATGCTCTTGGCTATTGCCCATGTTGTCTATGAACTTGGACGCAGGACAAATTGAACGGCTTTTTGAGCTCAGTTAAGTTGCTGCATAAAGTGGACCTTGAAACACGCTCTCCAGTTGCTCACCCCCTCCTTAGAGATAAGACAGCACACCCAGTGAGCTGAAGTTTTCCTCGTGTGATTTTTATGTTCACAGGCTTCGGTTGGAAGGACACTCAGGAGGCATCCTTTGCAGTCAATCAGCTGTGGCCTGCCAGTTCGGTTTCCTGACAGGTAGCTAGCTGGCTTCTTGGCTCGAAAGCATCTCAAACGCCTGCGATGTGCTCCAGGGAGGGCAACTGTTTAGCCTAAGCAATTCAAAGAAGCATAATTGTGCTTCACAGTGCACAGAGTCACCACATCTGTTTCGTATTTTTGGCTTTTCGAACTGAACTAGAACAGAGAAATAAACATACAGCTTTGAATATGGAGTAACAACAAGTTCATGGTGACAGATGAGCATATTGTATGTAACTCAGTGAAAATTTACTTAATGAGGGTTTCTTTTGGTAAAGTGAGAAATATTTCTGGTGTTAATCAAGGTTTTTTTAAAAAAAGATTTAATAGAAAATATTATCTATTTAAATATCAAGGCAGCCTATCATTCCTCCTTAAATCTATTACCGTCAATTGTTGAACTGCAGCAGAGGAGTCATGTGACCTATTGCAAATATTTGGGGTGTCATCTGCTCTGCATTAGCTTTTCTAGTGGCAGTTATTTAAAAAAAATAATTTGGATGTAGTAGGCTAAAAACATTCAAGACGATGAATTAGAACTTCATTAACCACTTTCATCTTTTATTTTGGTTCAAATGTAAATGCAGTCATTTGATATCTAAGTGTATATAATATGTGATGACTGTCTTTTAAAAATGTAATCTAGCAGAAAATACATCTTAATTTGAATGTAACACTGCTTTAAATATAATTTTAATATTCCTCAGCATCTGGCGTCTCAAAGAGCTAGGTCATTTGAGGTTACGAAAACTTTTCCTTGCAAATAATAATAATAATAGTAGTAGTAGCTTTCAGACAAATAGTGAAAAAAAGGCAAGATTTATTTAGAATGATCAGACATCATGGAGAAAAGAAAAGAAAGAAACTGACATGCTAAGAGATTTTTGCTTTCTAGGTGCTTTACATTATAATACGTATTTCCTACATTAACTTTCATATATATATGAAATATATATATATATTATTTTGAGGCCTTACAGATGAATATCTGACATTAACCAATTAGCTTAGATATCTTCAGGTCTGTTGACTATAGTCAGATCTCCCTCTCATCCCTTTTTCTGTAATTTTCATTTATGTCTTTTCATATTCCCTTTTTAATGTCTATTTCCTTAGTAGCTTGTAAACCACATGGGGTCATGTGCTATGTCTGTCCTTTATAGTGTGCCCAGGGACCATCTCATGTTTAAATAGCAGAGAATTGATATTTATGGAATCGTTATAGATACCTGAGCCTGTTTCAAATGACCTGGAGATATATTTATTCATATCTTACTCCTTGCAACCCTATGCGTGGATCAACGTTAGGCTCAATTTATAGATGAGTCAAGAAGCAGAGTAGTTGAGCAACTTGCCAACATGGCATAGCTAATGTGGAGAACCAGAATTTTAGCTAGGTGTGTGACTCTATCTAGATACTTTTAATTACTAAATGAACTCTTGGCAAAGGAGAAATACTCTGATATTAACAAAGACTGAAAATTACCTAAGAAACTGAAGATAGATGTATACTGCTGTTACCCCTCATCATCATACTTATTTCTATACAAAAAGCATTAGGCATTTCTCAGGCACCACTGTGCTCAACAGCTGAGATCCCCTCAGTCAGACCTCTCAGGGAACCAATGTCTGTGCGCACATGTGTGTGCACATTCTCCCTTGATCTTAAACAAAAGGCCAAGGAATTGATGCATGTGTTAATCCTATTCTCTATTTTTTTTCTTATTTTCACAGACGAGGAAACTGCAGCTCCAAAAGTTAAGTAATTTGGCCCAGGAAGCATGTTCTGTAATCATTCTTAGGGCTGAATCCCAGGCTTCTTCAACAGCAAGCTCATTCCCCCATCTCTGTGCAATGCTCACATACCTTCTCATGGTCTGAGCATTAATATGCTACAAGTAGGTCAGATTAGCCAATATGTAATCACTCCTAGAAAGATATTAATCTCTTCTTATTTCACTACACAGTTTACATGGATCTGTTTTTTCTTGCCTTAAAATGAAAACATAGCCAGGCAGGTACTCACCCTTGAGCTGGTTTAGGCTGACAGGAGTTTAATGTAGCCCTGAAGTTATGAAGCAGAGCCCTTCAGGATTCTGTGCCATACACCAGAAACAATAAATTATCCTCTTGCTTTTTCTGTCATTTTAAGTCTATAGAGGAATTGTGTGCTATAAAAGCTTGAAACCAGTGCCTCTATTGTTAACATATGATTTTTAATAGCTATCAGAGATTAGAAAGTGGGTCTGCACAGTTCAAGTGTTATTTTTAATCAGGTATCTATAATTCATTTTATACCAGAGACCTGACTATTTGTTAATTACAGCGATCATATAATCTTTCAAATGCTAATAGCCTGACTCAGATTCCAGTTTGTTTGGGACCCACTGATGATTAAAGAATGGTATGGCTTTATAGTTGTTTTATTCCCATCTGTGTGCACCAGGCAATCACCACCTACAGATGGCTGTGATTCAGAGACAGGTTGCCACATGCAAAAAAAGTATGTTTCAGTTATTTTAACAAGATTTATTGCAGTAGTCACAGCTAAATGCTTAAACCTTAATGATAATTGCTGCTAATCTTTCAAGAAAATGATTAGAGTTTAATAAACCACAAGAAAGATGTTTTCCTGTGAACTTCAACAAAATTGCAAAGGTAAATTTTAGTTTATTTCCTCATAGAATAAATTTGAACATGGCATATATTTTTTTCCAACTTCAGAAATTGGATTTTGTTTATATGCATATCCTTATTGAGGACAAATTTTAAAGACCAGTAGTTTTATGAAAAAAAATAGGTCAAATGGCACTAAGTAATTTTTGAACCAATTTACTAAACTATTGCCCTATTAGCTGTGAGCTTTTGTTTATGAAAATGTTAACAGCTAGCCACAATGATATGTATCTACAACCTTAGATATTTGGAAGGCTGAGGTAGGAGGATTATGAATTCTAGGCCAGTCTGGCTAAAACAGTAAGAATATATTTCAAGAATTATTTACATAATGTGAAATTTATCACTGTAATCATTTTGTGTACAATGCAATGCCAAGAACTTTCACTTTCTCCATAAGAAATCCTGTATCCTCATCTTTTTATTATCTCAATTCCTTGCCTCATCTGTTCTCCTTTTACTTCTATGAATTTACCTAATGTGGTTTTTCTGTGTCCCTCCAAAATTCATAATTTGTGTTGGCTTAAAGAGCAGGACCTTTGGGAAGCGGTTCATTAAGAAAAGGTATTGATGTATGCACACACACACACACACACACACACACACACACACACACACACACACACACACCTCAGATTTGTATTTAGCTGGCATTCTGGGGCTGGACCAGCAGACAAAAGATGATCTAGGAGCACATGTTAGTTACACTATTTGCTTTCTCACCCAGGACCTAAATTTGTATAGAATGTGCCTTGTAAAAGTGTGTTCTGTGTTAAGCATACACTTCTGTCCACAAGTATACACTTGTGTCAAGCGAATACTTCTTTTAGGAAAAGAACTCTACTTTAGAGACGCTACTCAGAGGAGAACAGGGCTTCTTAGTTTGGGAGTAAAATCAATGGACACTGAGTTTTGATTGAGGGTGGCTACAAACCACCCTTTGGACACATTTTAAGGCTCAATGTTTCATTTCTTGCACTAAGCACCCACATTTTATCACCATATAATTCTAGGCTTATATGGTTTTGAAGCCTCAACTTTGGCTTCATGTCTGAAATAAAAGTCCTTAAATTATTTATTTGTAGTCTTAAGATGAAAAACCTTAGCTGTGTTTTTGCTTTTAAAATTGAGTTCAACATGCTTTATAGATCTATTGGGCAGAAAAATTCAGTTAAGATAGTAGATACCAATGAAATAGTACTTCCTTGAGACAGAAGATTTTAATAGAATTTTCATTGAAATGATAGAATGTTTATATTGATAAATATTTTACAATAATATGATTGGTTTAAAATGTTCTATACTGGTCTGATTTTTGCACTATAAAATGTAAATAAAATAGTGTCATTTTTCTCAAATGATTTTTATTTAAGACTTCACAGAATTATACTACAGACTGGGGTATGGGACACTTACTTAATGTTCAACTGTAGGACAGAAATCACATTGTCAGGAAAGCCAACACTCTTACTGTACTGGAAAAATGCACATTATCCTGGATAGTTGTGGAACTGAGAGAATCATTGCCTCTCTACCAGTCAATGAGTTATGGCTGGCTGAGTGGAGGTGAGAGTTTCCAGTACTCTTTCTTTGAGTGATAGAAGAAATTTTTCATCATTTTACATATTACTCAATATCTCTGTCACTATTCCTATTGATAAATGATATGAAAAATGATCCTTTATCATTAAAATCAATTGAAATAGCTACAATTTATCCTTTCATTCCATAGATCTGAAATTGCTTTCCAAAAATCAATTAATTCACAAAGTATACTCCTGTAGGGATTGCTTTATTATCACCATTTTATGGACCAATTCAAAGCAAGAGAGGTTAATTAACCCACCTCAGAGTCCAATGGGCTAGAGTGGGAAGGCAAAAATGGACTAAACACCAACTTGAAGGCCAGGAACTCTGCTTTTAGCACAAATTTTAATGGATTCATATCAGTTTCTCTAGACCCAAAAGCAAATGCAATAATTCTGAATTATCAAGCAGTAATACAATGTGGATTAAATAATTAATATTCTAGAGTTATTTCTAAGTGTGAATTATTATTACATTTTCTAACCTTAGACTATTAGGCAAGTCTAAGCTACCTTCTAATACTGATGAATAAGGTATAAAATAATTGGCTTTGTGAGAAATTTACTCATGAGTTTCCTACTGAGGGCTCAGAGATTCTTTTGTCTTGATTGGAAATCTATATACAGTGTGCATATTGCTGTACTTTCCTTAATGTATGAGTTTGTCTCGATTCCTTCATAAAGACAACAATCATCTCACACGAAAACTGCTATGAGACATAATTAGGAGACTGCACCAATGCAAACTCAGTAGCCATTAAGCAAACATAAAACATCTGCAGTTCAGGTCCAATATCACAAGCAGTGACTGATATTCTCTGGATTTTTCCAACTCTACCCTTCTAGTTTGGCTGAGTAGCTGGAGAAAACTTCTATCCCAAACCCAAAGCACTCCATGATAGCCCTTGCACAGTCCTGTTATATTGAAAACATCTTTGGGTCTCAATTGCAAACCATGTTCCATCTTCCAATGGGACTTCATGTCCATTTTGTTAATTCAGAGATAAAATAAATTGTGACCTTGAAGAGCAGGTTATTTACTTTAAGCTATCTCCTTCCAAAAGAGTTTGCAGTCTATCATTCAGTCCTTCCCGTGTGAAAACACCTCAGGCATCCTTTCCGTTGTTTTAATGTAAGGTAGTTGGGGCATTAGGATTCTTTTGGATTGCTCATGTGTTGATAATAGCAGCATCAGCAACCCAAAGCCAGTCTCTGTGTCAGTAAGTTAAACTTGCTTTGAGTTTTTCCAAATTTAAATTTTCAGTTCAGTGTCATTTGCCAAGCACATCAGTCCATTACATACATTGAATCAAACTCTCTGGGCATTAGCAGTAGAATGCATCTACCTTATATTACAGTAACTCAGTCCCCAAAAAGTTCTCTGTTGTCTCTCTTTCCTTTTAGAAAGTTCATAAGCCAAGCCTCTGAATTCTTTCTGCACTTATCATTTTCAAATTCTCCCCAGAATAGTCCATGAAGCATGGCTTACCACTCTGGAAGGCATATTCAGATGCAAGTACCAAATCCATGTCCATTCCTACATCACAAAAGTTCCAGAAAACCAAAATCCACATGGTCAGATTCTTCTCAGCAATATCAACACACTTTATGGTACCAAAACTCTAGTAGATAGCCACATGCTGCTGAGATGAACCTCCAAACCAGGCACAGTTTATGGGAGGGAAGGATTTGTTGAAGCTATAGATCCATGGCACGTTCCATGATGGCAAAAGAGACTGGCCCCCTTTCACAGGTCCAAACAGAAAGAGAGAGAGAGAGAGAGAGAGAGAGAGAGAGAGAGAGAGAGAGAGAGAGAGAGAGAGAGAGAGAGAGAGAGGAGAGAGAGAGAGGAGAGAAGAGAGAGAGATTGAGAAAGACACACACACACATACACAAAGTATGGGTTTGCCAGGGCCTCCTGCCATTGCAACCAAACTCCAGATGCATTTACCACTTTGTATCTGGTTTTATGTGGGTACTGGACTATCAAACCCAGGCTGTCAGGCTTTGTAACCAAGTTCCTTTAATCACTGAGCCATTTTTCCAGCACTGTTTTTTCTATTTGTCTATTATATGTCATGTATTTGTCCTTTATTCCTGAAATTCCATCTTCTTTTGTTTCAAGCAGCTATATTCTATTGTATTATTTTAATTCGCACTGATTTTGCCATTTTCGAACTTCTTAATGCTATAGATTTCAAGTAATAAGTTAGTTTATTATAATATGTTTCTAATCAATATTAATTTAGTAAAATTTATTAATCAAACTTTCTATGTCACTTTGTTTTCTTTCCTGTGTGCTATTATTATTATGTAAATTTTATCTTATTAAGTTGTATAGCTATTAGTACAGACTAATTATTGATTTATGATTGTATATTTTAAGTAACATAGCAGAAAAATAGTCATAAAAATACAATAGAGTTAAGTATTCACTTTTATGATTACAATTGTCAGTGCTTTTTATTTCTTTTTGTAAAATTATTATTGTACTCATCCCAGTCTTCCTGGCCCAAGTGTGTTGTTACTGATGGGTGTCATGCCTCCGGACAGTCTCCCCCACCACGGCTCTCACAATCTTTCCGCCCCCTCTTCCGCTCAGTTCCCTGAGTCGTGGTGGGTGAGTAATAAGGCTGCACAAATGCTGCGAGCTTAGAGGTCCTTGTGTCGAAAATCCTTGGTTCCTGTCTCAATGGCCTATCCTGTTTTATACAGGATACCTTGCCACAAGGACTAATACAGACAGCCCACAGAGGAGGATATACAACTGATCAGGGATGGGGAGGGGGGGAATTGGGGAATTCGGGATAACAACGCATGGTTTGCCCACTAAATAATGTAACTCATTATGGACAATAAATATATATTAAAAAAATATTATTGTATGTTGTCCATTCATTTTAGCCTCTAGGAGACCTTTTGTATTTCTTGAAGGTAATAAGTAATAGAATATTTTTTTCTCATGTCTTATTTATCTATGGGTATCTGAATTTATCCATTTTTTGTAGGGGTAGAAAGTAGAATCTTATAAATGTTGCTCAGGCTGGTCTTAATATTCTGGGTTCACAAAGCTCTGTTGTTTCATCTCCATAAGTACCTAGGATTACAGACATGTAGCACTGTGTTCAATCAACTTTCCTTAAGGTTTGGATGCCTGAGTAGAATTCTTGGTCGACAGTGTTTCTATAATTTGAACATGCCATTTCATCACTTTTCTGTCTCTACTATTTTAATTTAGAAATTTACATTTTAAAGTCCCTTAAATTTTCTACTTCTATTTTCAAGGTTCTTTCTTTGTTTATGACTTTTAGTATGTGTTTAAGTTGTGATCTTTTCAGTTTAGCCTACTTGGATTTGACTGAGTTTTTGACTAATGTCAACAAGGAATATATAAATGGCAATTATTAATTCAGTGTTTTTCTTTTGCCCTTTATCTGTGTTCACTTCCTACTTCAGCTGAGTTGAATTTATGGTCTTCTCAGGGCTGCTGAGCAGTGCTTGATCACAATATACATGTCTTTGATGACCTGTTATTTTTTTTGTTGTTGTTATTTTTGAGGTAGAGTCTCACTCTAGCCTAGGCTGACCTGGAACTCACTTTGTAGCTCAGGCTGGCCTTGAACTCAGACTGATGCGCCTACCTCTGCCTCCCAAGTATTGGGATTAAGCAAGCCCAGCTTCATTTTGTTTTTACAAAAAACATATTTCTTGTCAATAATTAGATACATTGTACAAGCAAATCTTGTTATGGCACCCCTATTTCCCTCCTCTCTGTCCCCAACCCACTGGGGGCCCGCATTGGTGTGTTTACTGGATCAGTCCATGGGGTAGGGGGTTATGAATTGTATAAAAGGTCCAGCTTCATGTTTTAAATTCTTTTTAAAATATATTTTTATTTATTCATTTTCAAGCAGAGATACAGAAAGGGAGAGTGAGAGACAGAGAGAGAACACCAGGGCACTATCTTGTGGGTCTGGCTTATGTGGGTCCTGGGGAATTGAACCCAGGGCCTTAGGCACTGGATGCAAGTGCCTTATCCACTGAGCCATCTCTCCAGCCCTTAAATTCTTTTTATAATTTTTCTTCCTCAAAGTAAATAATAAGCATTAATCTACCTTCAAAGATTGTCAGGTTGGTAGAATTCTGTCTTACTCAGGGCAAGGTCAATGTTTTTGTTCTGGTCATGTCTTCAAAAAATTCAATGAGGTCAACTCAGTTTAGGCTGTTTTATTTAGCCAATTAATATACATTTTATGTCAATACTCCCAGAGAAACACCCAGAATAACTTTTGATAATGTTGTTGTCCCTTGGCCCTGTTATATTCAAACACAAAGTCAACCAGCATGCTATGACATTTATTTAATTAATATTATAGTCAGATAATACTAATAATTTGGCATGAACTATTTAATGAGTTCTTTACCTAAAAATGGACCAGCGTAATGAAATGCTTAGCCACAGAAAATCAACTTTCACAAATAGTAAAAGATCTAGAGGATTTAGCTAAGCTTAAGTAACACTCCAAAATTATTGCAATATGTTGGAGGAATAAAAAGAATATATATATATATATATATATATATATATATATATATATATATATATATATATATATATATATATTTCATTCAGGCTTACTGATTATAGCTAGAAAAGTAGACCAAGAAATAAGGGAATCCATTAGAAAGCAATTTTCAAATTTTTAGAATGAGTAACATATATATTCCAATGATTCTATCATCCCAAGTGTATCTCTTTTCATTAATCATTTCAGTATACTTTGTGAGAAATTTATATAGTATATCAATGTTTATTAACTTTCAACCAAGGTTCTTTAAGGATTATATGCAAGTAATTTTCCATTACATTTGACACAATAATTTTATATTAATACCCTAATTCATTAAATTTGTCTTTAGCAGTCCAAGTGTCTTTTATTTTAGTGCTGTGTGACAGAATTAGATTTGTAGCCCTAGGGCATTGAAAGGTGACAGCAAGTTTCTGATGCATTTTTGAAATTTTAAGATGTATTTGGAAAGCAATACCAGATGCTTAGATTAGGAAGATATGAACTTTTCCATTTCTTTATAGTCTCAAAAAATCATCTGTATATTAGGATAGAAACTTTATAATTAGAAATGTTCCTTCAATTTTCTTTTTATCTTCTGGAAATTTAGCTTAGTTACATTGATTGAGATTCTGTCAGGTGAGTTAAGTTCTGAATTATTTAGCAAATGACTTTCAGGTTACTAAGTTACTATTTGTTTGAAAATGGTTAACTGTAATTGAAAACAAAAACACCTTTCACATAAATGACTGAGGGCCTGAGGATGCCCAGAGGACTGATAAAACTGCAGTCACTTTCAGTCCCTGAAGTCTTGTGGATTGCTGGGTTTTGAGTTTGAGCTGTGGCTCCTCATCACTTTCATGCTCTGCCTTGTAGAATGAGGCTCTCTCTCCTGTGCCTGCTTCACTCTGATGCTTTGGCAGTGTATACCTTGTTTCTAGGTTCTGCTGGTTCACAGCTGTGAATTTCACTCAGGGAACAAAGATAACCTGAGGGTCAGTGTCATGGTGTCATCCAGGTTTCCCCCTCAAATGAAAGTGTTCTGAATGCTACATCTCCAGCTGAGAGCAGTTTGGGTATTAGAACCTTATTGGAGCTCTGTTGTTGGGGGTGGGCTTTGGGTGTTATAAACCAGTTTCCCCTTGCCAGTGTTGGGCACAAACCTTCCTGTGGCTGTTTGCAGTGCTGTGGTGGTGGTGATGTCCACCCCTCTGCTCATGCCATCATTTACCCTGCCATGGTGGAGTCTCCCCTTGAGTTTATAAACCAAAATAAACCCATTCCTCAGCAAGCTATTTTTTGGTTGGTTCTTTGTCACAGTAACGAGAAAGCTTAATGTAACAGTCAGCTGCACTTGATTTTGGTAATTTAGATCACCTGGTTTAGAACTCTCAGTCTTATGTTTAGGAGATTCTGAAGTCCGGATTGAAGTTTAAGTGGATTAAGACCTTTGAGTGTGTTAAGAAGTAAATGTATATTTATGTGTGTGATGGATGCCAGCCTTGGTGGGATATAGATATATTATACTAGACTGAATAGTGTCCCTTCAAAATTCACATCTACCTACAACCTTTCTTGGAAATAGGGTCTTTGTAGATATAATCGGTTCAAATGAAATCATGCTAAATTAAACTAGACACTGAATCCAAGGCGTGGTGGCCTCATACTATGGACCATGTCATGTGAAGATGGAAGCAGAGGCTAGAATAGTGCAATGAAGTCCAGGACTGCTGGCTCCCTGACACCTGCAAGGGGAAGGGGAATATATTTCCTTAAAGCCTTGAGTGGGACCATAACTCTGCTGACTCCTTAATTTCAGACTTTTGGCCTTAACCACTGTGAGAGAATAAATATAAACCAGTCAATTTGTGACATTTTGTTATGGAAGCTCTTGGGAACCAAGGCAGAATTTGTGCTCAGATGAGTGAGGACTAAACTGGCAAGCAGAAGTCAGGGTTTGTCAGTTCGTACACATGGAAGGCTAACATACAGATGTAGGACAGTCATACATTTGCCTGTCAAATGCAGCCCCGGGGACTAAATCCCGACTTGTAGTATTGCTATCAAGTTGCCAGGTTTATATATAAAAGCCACATGCTTTCAACTATCTAAAAATTATACTATTATAGACTATTTTTAGAACCCAGCATTCAGTTTAAAATTTTTTCCCCAAAGAGCTCTAGAATGTAAATTGCCAGTAGGTAACTTTAAAAGTAACATTAGGTATTTTCTTGAAACCTGAATAAATAGACCTATTTGAGTTTCCACCTTAAGTTCATTAGATGCTAATAATTATGTTATGTTTCACCTAGTTTTTTCATTTTATTATTATAGATATTTTACCCTTAAAGTAACACTTCATAAACTATGAACAGAAAAAGGAGCATCTATACATTAGAAAAGGACATTAGAAAAATATAATTGGCATCTCCTATAGAAAGAAACTTTAGTGGAACAGATCTGATTAAACATTTATTTATATCAATGAATATGGGATTAACCAACAAGTTATAAAACTTAGAGGTCTCATCATTCTTTTCTGCTTGGCATTTTATCTCTAAAAGAATATCAAAAAATTCTGTCTGTAGTATTTTCTTGAAGATCCAATTTTCTCCCCAGTGTTCTTTCAAACCTCTTATTCAGTGTAAATATCTGTGCGTGTGATTGTTCTCTGTACCTGTGAGGAAGAGCATGACTATAATGTGAGCTTGGGTGCTTTCCTTCTTCTAAATATTATTTCCTTAAACCAACAGCTCCAACAGTATAACTGGCACATAACAAGATGCATTTATTTTAAGGGTACAATTTGATGAGTTTTGACATATGTATATACCCTTTAGTATGGGCCATCATCATGACAGGAGATTGGACATCTCCCCTTCTCCAAACGCTTCCTCATGTAGATGGGCTAGATTTAAAAGAAACTTTAGCAAAGAGGTTGATTCTAGAGAACATTCTTGTCAAAAATGTCAGTGGGTGGGTGGATATGCATGTCATTTGTAGCAGCCAAATCAGAAGTACCAGGTGGGATCTAAAACTCATTCTGGTCTGTTGAAATCCATTCCTGGTACCATAGCTATTAAAGAAATCGTGCCTTAGATTTGATGTCAACCATAGCGAGTCTGGAGCTCAGCAAGAAGGAACAAGAGCCAGCTCTGTGCTTCATTAATTCTACACTGCACACTTTTTGTTCACATTTGCCTCCCTGAGAGGAGGATGCATTTCCAATCAGTTTTGTGCCATAGTAAAATTAATGGTTTTCTTTTTGTCAGTATATAAAGTAGTAGTGAATCTTAACATTAATTTTGACTTGTATTCTACAACATGTTTTACCTTTCTACACTCAAGTAATCAGAGAAACAACGCCCTCTATATTTTGTGCATGTTTCCAGTTCTGTCCTTAGCCATATTTGGCTCAGCATTTTTGGCCAGTATTCCCAGTGTTTTTGTCATAGGGTACAGTGACAGTTTGTTGGAAAGACATAGAAAAGTGATAGACTTGCTTGATGCTAAAATGACTTGATATACCTATGAGATTACTGTCTCCAAAAAGACATTAAAATCATACTTGACATTCTTTTAATTATTATACATTTAAAAAGGACATATTTCAGGCTCTATAATCTAATGGGGCAAGAGGAATCTGAAAAACAAGTTTTCTAAAAGGTTAGTTTGGAGCAACCATGTCAAACCAGAGGTATAGAATAATGACTGGGTATCAGTGTTTGTTCAGTGTGTGTGTGGGGGGGTGAGGGGGACACAACCCCCTTGGGTGTTCCAGGTAATTGGTTGGAAAACACCTCACACTGTTGTAATTAGAAGGAAAAGTTGGCAGGAAAGAAGTGACATGCATCTCACACTTTGTAGTCTGTCTAGGTGAGAGCAATGTAGATTTTATGATATTACATGAGTAAAAGTCCAGAGTCCTTTGATGCTTAGGATCAGAAGCTTGCTTTCTTGGCCACTGAGAGTGGATGCTTTGCTCTGGACTAGAGATTTGTTAATCAAGTACCCTGTACCAAATTATCAATGAACACTGAGAAGATAAACTGTCAAATGAATGGTCTGTTCCTGTGGCCCTGATGAATGAATTAACTCATTTTAGGCTAATCAGATGTGAACTACAAACAGAACCCACTTGATGAGGACACAATGATTTCAAACCAAGTTAATTCTGTGATGGCAGAACAATGTGTAATTCTGCATGATTCTGAACACTCTTTCCATGCCATCCTCATTCAAAAACCCACTTCCAGTGTCTATACTTTTCCTACTTGTTCTCCATAATGGACCATTGATATCTGATCTCTGTCTCTTTTTCATGTGTACATGTGAGTACGGCCTGTGTGCATATGCACATATATGTTTATATGGATGTGAGTACATGTGATGCACATGTATGTGGAGGCCAGAGGTTGATATTATGTGTCTTCCTCAATCACCCTCCACCTTATTTTCCAAGACAGGGTCTCTCACTGAACCCAGAGCTCACCAATTCAGCTAGCTAAATTAACCAACAAGCTCCAGGGATTGTCTCTGCCTCCCCATAGCCTGGAGTTCAGGCACTTGCCATCACACCCTGTGTTTTTAATGTGGGCACTGGGGATCCAAATTCAGGTTCCCATGTTTACACAGCTAACACTCCTCACTGAGTTATCTCCCCAGCCTGTGATCTCTTTTCTTTTCTTTTCTTTTCTTTTCTTTTCTTTTCTTTTCTTTTCTTTTTTTCTTTTCTTTCTTTTTTTCTTTTTTTCTTTTCTTTCTTTCTTTCTTTCTTTCTTTCTTTCTTTCTTTCTTTCTTTCTTTCTTTCTTTCTTTCTTTCTTTCTTTCTTTCTTTCTTTCTTTCTTTCTTTCTTTCTTTCTCTTTCTTTCTTTTTTTTTCAAGGTAGGGTCTCACTATAGCCCAGGCTGACCTGGAATTCACTATGTAGTCTCAGGTTGCCCGTGAATTCATGATGATCCTCCTACCTCTTCCTCCCTGGGATTAAAGGCGTGAGCCACCATGCCCGGCACCGTGATCTCTTTTCTTAGTTTTAGGCTGCTCTGAACTGGTTCTGCTCTAGGCTGACTCCATTTTCATCACATGTCTCTCTGTTTTTAGTTACTACATAGAGATTTATTTTCTGATATACAGGCTTATTTCATATATTCAATAGCAAAACACTTGTTCAGTCAGGCATATGCTTCTCTTAATTGGTGTTTTTATTTGTCTAAACTCTGCAATCATATATCAAAGATAATACCCTGGTTTGCTCTTCTACTTCCATAACCCTTTTGACTTCCCAGTCTCTGTATGGGACAGTTTGGCCATACATACATACAATTTTTTAAAATATAAATTTATTGTCCATAATGAGTTACATTATTTAGTGGGCAAACCATGAGTTGTTATCCCGAATTCCCCAATTCCCCCCTCCCCCTCCCTGATCAGTTGGATATCCTCCTCCATGGGCTGTCTGTATTAGTCCTTGTGGCAAGGGATCCTGGATATCCTAGTACTCAGCCTGGTCTTCCTGGCCCAAGTGTGTTGTTACTGATGGGTGCCATGCCTCTGGACCATCTCCCCCACCACGGCTCTCACAATCTTTCTGCCCCCTCTTCC
>PVHP010031491.1:0-20960 GCA_004024765.1 Zapus hudsonius | reverse complement strand
TAGAGGAATGGGTTTATTTGGCTTACGGACTCGAGGGGAGACTCCATTCTGGCAGGGAAAACGATGGCATGAGCAGAGGGCTGGACATCACCTCTGCCACAGCACTGCAAACAGCGGCAGGAAGGTGTGCCAAACACTGGCAAGGGGAAGCTGGCTTATAACCCCATAAGCCTGCCCCCAACAACACAGCTTCATTGAGTTTGTAAAACCCAAACTGCCATCAGCTGAGGATCGATCTATCAGAACACATTCATTTGTTTGTGGGGGACACCTGGATCAAACCATGACAATAACCATTGTGTTTTTTAATTTAATTCTAGGTGTGATCCCTCACATCCACAAATCTCTGATTGGAAAGAAGGGACAACAGAAAACTGCTTAGGAGCCGTTTTAACAACCCACGTCCTGCCTGTCATTATACTGTAACCAACACCGAAGAGAGCCGTGGGGAGATATGGAAAAGCATAGACAATTACTGTTGATAGGATAAAGAAACATTTGTATGTTCTTAGACTTGAAGTTTGATAAAGTACTTTTCACATGGTAACAGTTGTGTGTCGATTGGCCAGGTTTTTCCCTCATGTTTTATATAAAAATAGAACTGATAAACCATTTTTTACAAAATTAATTTGGCTCAGAACTTTTATTCATAATGTTTTGGAACTATTTTGCTCAAAGTTAGACGTGGAGTGCATATTTGTAAATCCCAGCACTTGGGAGGTAGAGGTAGCAGGGTTATGAGTTTAAGGTCATCTGCTACCTTAGCAAGTGCAAAGTCAGCTCGAGCTACATGAGACTCTGTCTTAAAAGGAAAAAAAAATACTTTGCTTTGTAATTTCAAGGCTCAAATTGTTCACTATATCCTTTAAACAGAATTGAGAATGTAGCTTTATCTTGATTGATATGTTATGTTGGACCACACATAACATCAGTTTGTAGTAACATACAGTTACTACATACCACTTAGCGTATAAATCTCCATTTCAAAGAATTAGACTATGGGGAAGATGTGCATTTGAGATTGAAGCAGGATAGCGAAATTAACCTGAACCCTGACAGTGTGCTGAGTACTTTACTACTCAAGAAATTTTGCCACCCCTCCCCAATTTATAGATGTGTCTAATTTCACAGAAATTAAATGGTCTGCCAAAAAAACAGTTAAATTAGTAGATAGTACAGTCAAGTTAGGATACAAACCTAGATCTCACTGGTCCCAAAGTCTACCCCCTTAACCTAGAATTGATGTTACTAATTACCAAACTTTCTGCTTTGGGCTTAAAGGTCCAACTTTTAGTGGTCTTACTGATGAACTAACTTGCTGTAGTTTGTAAAGGCTTTACAAATGATTTTTTAAAATATTTATTTATTTGAGTGGGGGCAGAGAATGGGCACATCTGGGCCTCCAGCCACTGCAAATGAACTCCAGACACGTGCCACCTTGTGCATCTGGCTTTACATGGGTACTGAGGAATTGAACTCTGGTCTTTCTGCTTTGCAGGCAAAGCCTTAACCGCTGGGCCATCTCTCCAGCCCCTTTACAAATGATTTGTTCTTTTGTCAGTTTCTAAGTAAATGTACTAGTTAATAATCCATCCAAAAATTCTATTTTTTTCTATGAAAGCCATCATGAGAGAAACTATTTTTTTTCTTTCCTCAGGTAGGGTCTTGCTCTAGCCTGATTGACCTGGAATTCACTATGTACTCTCTGGGTAGCCTCCAAACTCATATGATCTTCCTATTCTGCCTCCCCAATACTGGGATTAAAGACTGAGCCACCACACCTGGCTTTTTTTTTTTTTTTAATTTTATTTATTTATTTGCAAGCAGAAAGATACCTACAGAGAGAAAGAGAGAGGAAATCCAGACACGGGCACCACCTTGTGCATCTGGCCTATGTGGGTACTGGGGAAATTGAACCCGGGTCCTTAGGCACTGGAGATAAGCGCCTTAACCGCTGAGCCATCTCTCCAGCCCCCACACCTGGCTTTAAAAGCCTCTTATTATGAAAATTCCCTCAAACAGAAATAAAGAGACTAGTACTAGTATGACAAAGCATCTGTATCCATCGTCCAACTTCAGTAAATGTCCGCAGTCAGTCATAACCAGGGCCTCTGCCACCACTACAAGTGGGTTGGTTTGAGTCCATGATAGACATATTTTAATGCCTTTATTTCAGAGATACAATCAAATGTCTCTAGAAATGAGGCACTTCTGAAAAACATCTAAGAGACCTATAGAGATGGGGCAGAGCCTGCTGGGCCTCAGTTCATTTCCCAGCACCCACATAAAGTTGCACATGCATCTGGAGTTCATTTGCAGTAGCAAGAGATCTTGACGCACCCGTGAACACACACACATGTAAATAAATTTTTTTAATAGCTAAAAGAGGCTGGAGAGATGGTTTAGTGGTTAAGGCATTTGCCTGCAAAGCAGAAGGACCTGAGTTCAATTCCCCAGTGTCCACGTAAAGCCAGTCTGGAGTTCATTTGCAGTGGCTGAAGGCCCTGGAGTGCCCATTCTCTTTCTCTCAAATATTTTTTGCTAAAACATTTTTAATACCAGTTGGTATTCAGATTGTCCTGACTTTTCTCGTATTTTTCATGTTTAACTCTATCTAGACAAGATCTGTATCTTGTAGATCTTGTTTTTCTGTTTAGCATGTCTGTGCCTGTTGGACCTTGTCTTTCCGACTTGTCTGGAGTCCCGCTCTGCTGTTGGTGCCCTCACCACAAGCTTCCAGGACATTCTCTGTCTCCCACTTGCAGTCTGTGCTGGAATTGCAGAAGCCTAACACAGCTTGCAGCTTTACTCAGGCTTGAACCACAGTCATCACCCCTCATTCTGTTTTTATGAAGCAGGGTCTCTAGCCAGGCAAGCCTCAGGCTCCGGGATCCTCCTACCTCAACCTCCCTAGTGCTGAGATTAAAGAGCCACCATTCCCAGCTGGGTTTTTTATTTGTTTGTTTGTTTTTGTTTTTTGAGGTAGTCCCTTTTGAACGTCACTTTCCATTTCTCCCTAACTTCCACTATTTTTTTTTTTTTTGGTTTAGCGAGGTAGTAGGGTCTCACTCTAGCCCAGGCTGACCTGGAATTCACTATGTAGTCTCAGGATGGCCTCAAACTCACGATGATCCTCCTACCTCTGCTTCTGGAGTGCTGGGATTAAAGGCACACGCCACCAATTTTGGGTAGTTTTTTTTTTTTTTTTTTTGGTTTTTCCAAGAGAGAAACAATCAGAATGGGCGTGCCAGGGCCCCCAGCCACTGCAAATGAACTCCAGACACATATGCCCCTTTTGTGCAGCTGGCTTTATGTGGGGTACTGGGGGATGGAACTCAGGTCATTAGATTTTTTTTTGCAGGCAAGCACCTTAACTGATGACCCATCTCTACAGCCCAGTTTTTGTTTTCTTAAAGCACTATCTCATCTCGCCCAGCCTAGCCTCAAAATCACTATATAGCTGAGGATGTCTTTGAACTCCTGCTTCTATCTATCATGGTGAGGTGTGGCTCACCATGCCTAACCTATATTTTGCATTTCTTTGGTACCTCAATTTCTGATGTGGGAATTTGGGGCCTCAGGGGGTTCCCCCAGATTTATTAACCCCAAGTTTTGGGTTCTTTCCTAATCTTTAGTGAATAATAAAGACAGAACTAAGAGGACAAATTGTGAATTATTGAGTTTATTTAAGGAGAAATCACAATTTGAGTTTATTTAAAGGGAATTGGGACTTGCAAAGGAAGACTACAACATTTTCATGTGGGAAACATTTCAGAATAGTGGAAGTTAGGGTCGGGCGTGGTGGCACACGCCTTTAATCCCAGCACTAGGGAGGCAGAAGTAGGAGGATCGTTCAAGGCCACCCTGAGACTACATAGTGAATTCCAGGTCAGCCTGGACTAGAGTGAGACCCTACTACCTCGCTAAACCAAAAAAAAAAAAAAAATAGTGGAAGTTAGGGAGAAATGGAAAGTGACGTTCAAAAGGGACTGTGAACACATGGAAAGCTTTGAGGAAAGATTAAGAGTGGCTGTGAACACGTGAGAGCACCCGTGTGACAGATCCCGAGTGGGAATCCACACGTAATTTCAGGGACTGTGAGACAGAGCAGGGAGATTAGGATTAAAGAGGAGAACACACTTGGTATCAACTGCCTGCTTTCCAGGGTAAACATCAGGTGATCTCTGTTGCTCTTCTGGTCTTGTTTTTCAGCCTGCATCACTTTTTTTTTTGTCATTTGCAGAGCTTTCAGGGCTCCACTAAGATTGAGTCTCTGCTCTCCCGTGGGACTGAGGTTATAGGCACACATGTCCACACCAGGCTGTTTTATGTTGAGATCTGGAGATTTGAACTTGAGCTCCCTCGGGCCCTCATACTTGTGTAAGAAGCACACTTAACTTCTGAACCATCTCTCCAGCCAAGTCAAAAAACATTTCTTAAATAAAAAGTTATAAACAGTTTCAAGCATCCTAAAGTTAATTTAATTATGGAAAGCAGGCAGTTGACAGGGGGAGAGCCCACGTGGCAGACCCTGGTGGGAATCCACGCATGGTAAATTAGAAACCATCAGATAGAGCAGAGACTAGAATTGAAGAGATATTAAAAGACAGGGTTAGGTCTCCCCCACCCGGCCAAGTGGGGCTGGGAACCGAAACTCAAGTGGCGGAAGTTCAGGCCACACCAGACTAGTAGAGAGGATCTCGGGAAATGGAGATGTCAGGGAAAAAGACAGACCCACCAGGCTGCACCTGTATAGGGTTTAGAGCAGGTAGGCGGGGAAAGATCCGATTTGTTATTAGAGAATGGATCAGAGGGCTGGGATCGTAGCTTGTTCGACTGTGGACAGCAGGGGGCGTCGTAGATCAATGTCAGGCACAAATTCTAATCCAAGTTAGGAGTGTTCACTCTTGTCCCAAAATGAGAGATCAGGTGTTCGGCGTCTTCTGATTTCCTCTGGGACTCTCTCCCTGCTTTCTCCTATTCTGTCTCAGTTCCATTTTTAAAAATCTAGATTTCTCTATTTTACTTGGAGACAGGGTTGATGTGACTGGGTGTGCCAGGCCTCTTGCCACTGCAAACAAATGCCAGACATGCGCCAAAGTTTGCTGCTGGCTTTACATGACCCCCAAGCCATTGGGCTTTGCAAGCAAGTGCCTTTAACCACTGAGGTATCTCCCCAGTCCATGATTTAATTTTTAAAGAAACTGTTCTGTAGGATTATCCGCTCAGTGTAGAGTTCACTGAATACAATCTAACGGATGTTACATTTTTTGTCCCTTTCTATAAAGTATTGGTTGAGATATAGAGGGCTCATTTGTCTGTTCGTTTCTGTTGGCCTGCAGAGATGGCTCAGTTAGTATTGTGTTTCCCATGCAAGCTGAAGACCTGAGTTTGGATCCTCAGCACCCATGTGACATTAGTAGTACCTGCATATAATCCCAGCATTTATGAAACAGAGACAGAATCCCTGGGGCTTGATGGCTGGCTAGCTAGTCTAGCTGAATTAATGAGTTCTGGGTTCATTCAGAGATCATATTTAAAAAAATGTGGAAAGCAAGTGCAAGACACCTGATATCAGCCTCTGGCCTCGTGTGCATATGCCCATACCCCATGAACACATGCACACCAGGCATGATGGTGCATCCGTAAGGCTGAGGCAGGAGACTTGCAAGTTCCATGCCAACCTGAGCTATACAGCAAGACTCTGTCCAAAAAGATAAATGTAGTTTGGGATGCTGTCAGCCAGCCCATTATAAATTCCATTGTAAGGTTTTCTGTCAACTTTTCTCCCAATGATTCTGGCTTTCTCAGATTCCATTGGGGATTGCCATTCAATGATCGCCTGCTGTTCCTTCGCCTGATGGCTGAAATTCTATACAGAACTTTTGGTCATTAATATATAAGGCAGGGTAAAAAGAAAATTCTGGATGAATTCTCAGCACATATTTTGATGCTTCTCTACTGAGAGGCTAGTTTGCAGAAACAAAACTAGTAGGCATAGTGATCAGACCTTCCTTAGGCTAAATCACTTAAATATTTTAAGTGATTACTCAAATACCTCATTTTAGCCGGGCGTGGTGGCGCACCCCTTTAATCCCAGCACTCGGGAGGCAGAGGTAGGAGGATTGCCGTGAGTTCAAGGCCACCCTGAGACCACATAGGTTAGCCTGGGCTAGAGTGAGGCCCTACCTGGAAAACCAAAAATAAATAAATAAATAAATGAAGAGTGTATTTTCTAATGTTTGACAGATGTAGAAGCAAGGGCTGAGAATGTAGCTTGGTGATGGACCATTTGCTAGTATGTATGAGGCCCTGGATGGTTCAATCCCCAGCTCTGTGGGGAAACAAACAAAAAAATCTACTGATGGTGCAGTTCCCTTCTCTGCTTCGCTAAAGCACCCGACCAAAAGCACCTGATGGGAGGAAAGGGTTTCTTTTTCTTACAAGCTCAAAGGGAAGCTCCATGATGGCAGGAGAAAGCATGGCATGAGCAGAGGCTGGACATCACCACCTTGTCAACAGCAGAGGTACAGTGGGTGAAGCCTTGGGTGTTCACCCCACTGTTACCAGTCCCCATTACACAAGTGAAGCCAGATGCACAAGGTGGTGCAAGCATCTGGAGTTTGTTTGCAGAAAGGCCCTGGTGTGCCCATCTCTTTTGTAGCGGAGGAGTGGTAACAGTGGAGTGAACACCTGAAGCTTCACTCACTGTACTTCCCCCAGAGGTCATATCTCAGCACACCAAAGAATTGGACAATTTAGATAGAGAGCATTTATTTTCCTGATCACACATGTTTATTTCAGACTGGAGTTAGTTTGGAGGATTCGGGAATGGGATTGGGGAGCAGCCCAACTGCTGGGACCCAGCCTCAATGAGCAACCTCAAGCTAGGTTTTAGAATATGGAACAAAGCCGGGCGTGGTGGCACACGCCTCGGGAGGCAGAAGTAGTAGCTGATAAGCCTTCATCCTGCTTGCTGAGTTTGCTTTTACTGGCAATAACCCCGCCTCCTGAAAATGAACAAGCTACTCTGCTGATTGGCTGTAAAACAATGCGCCCTAAGGAGGCATATTTTGCTCTGCTGTACTCTGCTGATTGGCTCCCGCCAAAAAGTTTGAATCTTATTGCTTGAGAGAAATAGGCTGAACAGTGCAGCCTCGGGTTATAAAAGGGTGCTCAAATAAAATGAGATTTGCCCGACGTTTCTCCCAGTCGCGTGTCTGTCAGATCATTTGCCTCACCTTCTCCCTGATAGAGCCCCGCTGGCCGGTGAGACTTGGGCTACCGGCAGGGGGCCAGGGGGCCACGACTCCCCAACACCCAACCACCACAAGGTCTGAGAGGTTCACAAGGAAATCATCAAAAGTGCACAAAATCACCAAAAAGTGAAGAAATTACATACACATTAAAGAAAAAAATCTTTCTTCCTTCCCCCTCTCTCAGATCCCATCAGTGGCAAGATCAGAGAGGGGGGAAGGGGGTCAGACTCACTACCTGGTCCCACATGCCCCCAGCCCCAGCAGTCAGGAATGAAAAAGCACATGTCCTGAACTTGATTTGGATTTTTAAAGCTTTTGCTGGAGGAGGGGCAAAGCTCCAACCAGGGAGGAGTCTTGGCAACGTGACATGAGGTCACTGTCAGAAGCCACACCCTGTCTACCTATGAGGGGAGGGTCTTTCTAGTCTCTCACACTTTCTCTATCTTTCAAATCAACAATCAACATATTTATTTTTTTTGGGGGGGGGTTCAAGGTAGGGTCTCACTCTAGCCCAGGCTGACCTGGAATTTACTATGTAGTCTCAGGGTGGCCTCGAACTCATGGCGATCCTCCTACCTCTGCTGGGATTAAAGGCATGAGAAGGAAAGAAAGAAAAGAAAGGTCTGGAGACACAGCAGTTAAGGCATTTGCCTGCAAAGCAGAAGCACCCAAGTTTAATTCTCCAGTTCTCACATAAAACCAGATGCACAAGGTGGCACATGTGTCTGGAGTTCATTTGCAGTGGCTGGGTGCCCTGGTGTGATCTCTCTCTCTCTCTCTCTCTCTCTCTCTCTCTCTCTCTCTCTCTCTCTCTCTCTCTCTCTCTCTGCCTATTTGCCTCTTTCTTGCTCTCACTCTCCCTCAAATAAGTGAATAAAATATTTACAGGGAAATGAAAGTGCAAAGGGCCCCTGTCATGTGAGAGCAGGAGGGGATAGAGAGCCCTGTGGGAGTAGGGCTCAGGGGCCTATGGAGGGGAGACTCATCTGAACCTGGAAGTTTAGGAATGATGAGCAGGCAGGCCAAAGAGAAAATTTGCCCTCACCAGGTGAGCCAGGGAGACAGCCGGTTGGTCCATGATGCCAAGCTCTGGGGTCTTAAACTTGACTAACCACAATGCCAGGATTAGATTTGAATTCTAGTAAAGGAGACCTCCTCTCACCCCCAGGGAAGGGTTCAGCCAGGTTCTTCTCTGATCTCTAGCACAGACTGCAAGCAAGCCCAACCATATTCCTGACATTCCTGATTTTCACTTTGGGGGAAAGGGACAGTCATTCGAACTGCCTCAGGGCCAGGGGGTTTCCTCCCTCATCGAAATGAGGGGGGAAACTCCCCAGAATCTGGAGGTTCAGGAACAATGAGCCGGCAGGCTAAGAGAGCTTGCCCTCCTCTGGTAAGGGTTTTATACTTTCTGGCTCAGGTGAGTCGGGGAGACAGCTGACTAGTCTGGACTAGAGTCCTGAGGTCTAAAGTTTGACTGACCACAATGTCAGGATTAGATCTGAATTCTAGTAAAGGACCCCCCCACCAGGGAGGAGCTCAGGTTGTTCATGGAAAATCAGGTTAAGCAAGAGATAAGAAGTCTTTCGACCTCTAGCAAAGTGGAGACTACAAGGACTGCCTCAGAACTGTAGAGGGTGAACACCCAAAGCTTCCCTCAGAGGTCATATCTCAGTGTGCCAAAGAATTGGACAAACTTAGATAGAGAGCATTTTCTTCATCATATACATTTATTTCAGATTGCAGTGAGTTTAGAGGATTCAGGAACAGGATTAGGGAAAGTAGCCCATACCTTAATGAAAGGAAATGAGAAGTTACAGAGATCTCCAGCCACTAGTGTGAGGAGAGACATGGGAGAGGTTTTGAAGAACCAGACAGACTCCATCTTGGAGGTACAAGCCATTTTGTAACAAAGTTCTGTTTGGTCTGACGGTACCTTAAACTTGCCTGGAATTTCTGTGACTGTGCTCCACCCCTCCGAAGAACTCCCAGAATCTACGTTACTCCTCTCCTTGACTATGATAAGACCCATGCCATCCAGGGAAATATGCCAATTTTTAATTAACTATGTATTCTGCTTGCTGAATCCCTTGTTAAAAACTCCCCTTCACTCTTTCTTTTGTGGGCTGCTGGTCTCTGGAGCCCTGCATTTGGGTGAGACAGCCACTGGCCAGCTCCTGTGTGCACAAATATAGCTTGCTTCAAGTTGGCCTAAATTTGAGTATATGGTTTTTTCTTTGCATTCATGGATTCAAGAATTTTAGCAAAATCTAAGCTGCTCAGCCAACAAGCAGAAGAAGAAAAGATCATGAGAAAGGTTCTTGTGGGAAAGAAATCCAGCCCCTCACCACAGTCATTAGGCTGTGGTAGGGGCTAGGGGGACCTTACCTCAGCCCTGGAGATTCAGAGGTCCTTCTTCTAGTCCATGTGAGGAATAGAAGATGTGGTATCCTGCTAAAGGGGCATGGAGGATATAGGGTTTTGCTGAGTCTGGCAGGCTTCTGGGACTGTCTCCTTCTGATAAGGAAGTTGAGGCAAAGTCTTAGGACCCCTATAAATCTCAGCAATCCTGGACACTCCAGCCCCCAGGCAGGCCACAGCTGTGCCCTGAGATAAGCAGGCAATTCAAGGCCTAAACTTAGTCCAGCTGCAATAACAAACCTAAACAATAAGGTTACATTTCCTCTGCTGACATCACCAATCTATACATGTCTATATACATGTATCGAGTCATGTATGCCCCTCAATTTATCTATGCAAAATAGGTATCCGAAGGATACTGACCCCTACCAATCAAACTCATGAGATGCCCACAGATCTTGCCCCTACCAATCCCCTTGCTGTCTATGCTTCTACCTCTGCCCTTTTCTCTATGTAAACAACTGCTATCTATACAATAAAATGAAAACTGCCCACTACTGCGTTTCCTGAGAGTCTCATCTCTCGTCGGCTCACAGCTATTCCAAGCCTCTGCTCACCCAGCTCTGTGGACGAACAGGGAGTTGATGCATGCTGCAACTTCCCCACTAACCCACGGACCAACAGGAAGAGACAGAATTTCCTGTTCCAGTGAGTATTCCCTGCCTCGGGTGAGCAGAGAGACAGCTGGTTGGTATATCTTTGAACAATCAGTTTCAGGATTAAGTTTGAACTCTAGTTAGAGACACCGCCCACTCAAGGTGAGGGGGTCAGGCTTGGAATCTGTGGAACTTGCCTAAAAGAGTTAACTGTCACAGAATGACCAAGGTTTGACTCCCCAGTACCCACTTAAAGCCAGATGCACTAAGTGATGCATGTGTCTGGAGTTCCTTTGCAGTGGCTAGAGGCTCTGGCGGGCCCATTCTCTTTCTCTTTCTCTCTCTCTCTCTGCTTGCAAATAAATAAATAAAAATTTTAAAGGGAAGAGGTGTGTGGTGGCACATGTCTTTAATCCCACCATTTGGAAGGCAGAGATAGTGATTCAGGAATTTTTGGGAATTTTTCTCAGGGGGGCTCCCCAGATTTATGAACCCCCAAGTTTTGGGTTCTTTGCTAATCTTTAATGAAGACTAATAACGACAAATTCAAGAAGGACAAATCATAAATTATTGAGTTTATTTGGGGAGAAATCACAATTTGTGGATTTATTTAAAGGGAATTGGGACCTGGAAAGGAAGACTAGAATTTTTTTTATGAGAGAGAGAGAGAGAGAGAGAGAGAGAGAGAGAGAGAGAGAGAGAGAGAGAGAGAGAGAGAGCGCGCACCAGGGCCACCGCCTTGTGGGTCTGACTTATGTGGGTCCTGGGGAATTGAACCGGGGGCCTTAGGCACTGGAGGCAAGTGCCTTAACCCCTGAGCCATCTCTCCAGCCCCTAGAATTTTTTTTTTTTGATTGATTTTCAAGGTAGGGTCTCGCTGTAGCTCAGGCTGACCTGGAATTCACTATGTAGTCTCAGGGTGGCCTTGAATTCATGGCAATCCTCCTACCTATGCTCCCGAGTACTGGGATTAAAGGTGTGAGCCACCATGCCCTGCTCCTAGAACGTTTTATGTGGAAAGCATATTTCAGAAAAGTGGAAGTTAGGGAGAAACTGAGGCTTAGAGAGGGAAGTCAGACTGAAGAAAAGCTGTGGTCTGAGAGCTTAATGGAGGGAGCACACTTGGCATTGGCTGAGTGCTTTCCTGTGGAGGAGGCTAGGGAAAGGTGTGATCCAGAGTGGAAATCTGGACATGGTAAGTTGAGGGACCAGAAGACAGATATGAGCAGGGAGACTAGGACTGAGAGACAGGGTTAGGGGTTGGAGAGATGGTTCAGTGATTAAGGTGCTTGCCTTAATCAGAAAGACCTGAGTTCAGTTCCCCAGCACTCACATAAAGCCAGATGCACAAGGTGCACCCATTCTACTTTGTCTCTTTTTCTCTCTCAAATAAGTAAATAAATAAAATATTTTTTAAAGAGAGAGAGACAGGGTGAGGTTTCCCTTCCCTTCCAGGTGGCTGAGTGGGTCTGGGGACCAAGACTCTTGGGGGAAGTTCAGGCCACACCAAGTGATGGTGAGAGGGTCTCAGGAAGTGTAGAAGCTAGGAAAAGAGTGGAAGGCGCATGCGGCCTGCCACCTTTATAGTGTTGAACACAGGTAGGTGGGGGGAAATCTTATTTTTTTTACTAAATCTGGAGGATGGATCATAGAGTCTGCCCATATCTGGGGCTGTGGTCATAGCATATTCCACTTTGCAGGGGGCGTCATAGATCAGTGTCAGTCAGATACAAGTTCTAGTCCAAGTTAGGAGTTTTCATTCTTTTGCCAGAATGAGCTATCGGGTGTATTGGAATCTCTTTGTTCCCTCTGGGCCTCTATCCCTGGCTGAAGCCTGCCTGGCTTTCTCCTTTCTGTCTCATTAGCAGGAATGCTGTGAGTTCAAAGCCAGCCTAGAGCTACAGAGTGAGTTCCAGCCTGGGCTAAAGTGAGATCTCAAAGGAAAAAAAGGTGCTCCCCTGGATCCTGAGGAGAGTACCCCACGATCGGATCGCTGTAACCGGGTATGTGGCTGCTGTATGCATTGAGAGTTGGCTTGCTTCATATTGTCTTACTCAGCATTCCTTCCCTTCGTCAGTGTTCCCGTTGCTCGGACCTTAACAAATATTATACATCATCTGGGCGTGTATGTATTTTTGCCTGCGGTGAAAGGAACACACTTTGAAGCTCCTGACCACGCTAAAGCAAGGCTCCTAACTCATTGGGAACAACTGGACTATGGAGTACTGTGCACATCTTCACGAAAAATGTTCAAATTTCTCCAATAATTCTATATTTTCTGGCAAGTTTCTATACAAAGAATGATTCCACTCACTTCATCCTCAACTTCTCTCCTGAGTTCTTATTCCCAAGAGGCCACCATTCCATGATAATTCAGATCTTTGGAATTAATAAGTATTGAAATGTTCTACAACTAAACAAAATCGCTACAACTACTGTTTCTTATAAGGAAGGAGTGGTTAGTAAACTGCTCTGTGAAATGAGAGGCATTTACACGGGAGGACCGATTTCTGGTTCCTTATATGCTGCCGTGAAGTGCAGAATTCTACTGAAAGATGTTTAATGTAGCTGGTATATTTCTGAGAGAGGCTTTACAGGAAGGTTGGGCAGGCCCAGTTAATGGCAGCACAATGAGGGTACAGTAGGGAAGTCCAAGGAAATAAGATATTTATAAGAAACTAGGACCAGCTGACAATGAATGGGTATTATGTTAGGAAAGTTTCCATCGTTCGTCAGTTCAAGCAGGCTTACCTGCACACCTGAATCGTCTCCATAGTTTTTGTTCCCATACATATTCCACTTGTTTCATATGAGGATGTATACCCTCTTGTTTTATACACGCCAACTCATACCTACCTGCTTGTATGTGCTTGTTTGGTTTTGCTGCATTAATACGTTGCATTAATTAATTCACTGCCTTGAAGAGCATTATTCCAAACCCTTTTGGACTTCATGGTTTCCAATGAGATGTTTGAGGTAAGTCTGATGGATTTGCCTTTTTTGTTTGTTTGTTTGTTTGTTTTTCGAGGTAGGGTCTCGCTCTAGTCCAGGCTGACCTGGAATTCTCTATGTAGTCTCAGGGTGGCCTTGAACTCACAGCGATCCTCCTACCTCTGCCTCCCGAGTGCTGGGATTAAAGGTGTGCGCCACCACGCCCGGCTTCAGATTTGCCTTTATATGTGATACATTGTTTCTCTCTTGCTGCTTTTAGCACTCTCTCTTTACTTTTTTTTTCCCCCTGGTTTTTCCAGGTAGGGTCTCACTCTAGCCCAGGCTGACCTGGAATTCACTATGTAGTCTCAGGCTGGCTTTGAATTCATGGTGATCCTCCTACCTCTGCCTCTGAGTGCTGGGATGAAAGGCGTGTGCCACGACACCCGGCTTCTCTCTTTACTTTCTATGCTTAGCACTTTAACTAAAATAGGTCTTGCAGAGTTACTTCTTTGGTCCTGTCTGTCTGGAGTTCTGTGGGCCTCTTGTTTCAGGACCAACCTTTCTCTCATAAGAGTGGGAAATTTTTCTTCAATAATTTTGTTGAATATGTTCTCTGTGCCTTTTGCCTGGGTTTCTGGAAATTCTTCTCCTTCCACTATACCCTGAATTCTTATGTTTGATCTCTTCATAGTGTCCCAAATGTCTTGAAATTCCCATTCACACCTTCCTATTAATTTGTCTCTTTCTTGGACTGTTCTAGTTCTGCCACCTTGTCTTCCAGTTCAGATACTCTATCCTCTCCTTGGTCCATTCTATTGGTGAGACTTTCTACAGAGGTTTGTATTTGACTGTGCTTTTCGTTTCTAGCATTTTGGATTGGCATTTCTGTATTATTTCTATTTCCTTATTCATATCTTGCATCAACCTCTTTATTCCCTTACAGTTATTTCCTGTGTTCTTCTGGAGTTTCTTTTCTTCTTTGATCCCTTTGATTTCTTCCTTGATTTTTTTAAAGGATTTTATTTATTCATTTTTCAAGCAGATAGAGAGAGAGGGGAGAGAGAGAGAGAGAGAGAGAGAGAGAGAGAGAGAGAGAGAGAGAGAGAGAGAGAGAGAGCACAAGAGCCACCACTTTGTGGGTCTGGCTTATGTGGGTACTGGGGAATTGAACCGGGGGCCTTAGGCACTGGAGGCAAGTGCCTTAACCGCTTAGCCATCTCTCCAGCCCTTCCTTGATTTTTTTTGACTTTTTTTTATTTTTAAAATTTTTTTTGAACATAGTTAAAATCATTCTTTTGAATTCCTTGTCAGGCATTTCATCCAAATCAGTCTCATTGAGGGTCATTTCTGATGAATTTATAGTTTTTGGTGGAATTATATTGTCTTCATTTTTTGTATTATAATGTAGATATTTTTGCATCTTGAGTTAATTTAATGCTTTTTGTTTTCTAATTGTCTCCTATATTCTAGGTCATATAGATCAGAAGTTCTATATCCTCAGGGTGGGAACCTGAGGTGTCAGGTGTGGCTCTTATATTACTCCCAGTGCGACAACAGAAGTGACCCAATGAGTTGTAATTGCCTACTCTGCAAATATTCCAGTAATTTGGGTGGAGCAAAATACATTTCTAATGTCCAACTGGGTAATATACATATATAAACAAGACCAGCACAGAGTATTTATACAAAAGTGGGGATTAAATAGGTAATCTAACAAAGCCAAAGTTCCTCAGGGTGTGTGTTACCTCACACCCTTAATTCTGTTGTCTTTGAGGCTGAGATTCCTGGTGTATTTTGGGTTCCAGGTCAGCCTGGGACTGTGTGAGGCCCTGTCACCAAGGAAGACAGCAGAAAATGACCAAAAGGCACTATAAATCAAGAGCTATCAAAAGCTCCAGATTCACTCTCAAATCCCAGCTAAGAATTGTGATGCTCACCAAAGGTACATCAATCCACTGTAAAGGCCCTTCAGTTCTCACCTAAGCTGAGTGTGAGGCTCATTCCTTCTTTGTCAGGTCATGGTGTCAGATTGGATGTCTGGGTCGGTGGGATCCGCTGCTCTGATCAGCTGTGCTGGATGTGTGTGTCTGCTGTGCTGCTCTGGTCTCTTAGGTTCCCAGGTCTACAGTGTTTCCAGGTGCTGACAATTAGGTGAAGGTAGGGTGCCTAAGGCTGGTGGAGTTGCTCCCTGGTGCCTTCTCTCTCTGGGGCTGCCAGGCTGGTCCCAAATGTCCTCCTCCTCCTTCTCCCCCCTTCCTCTCCCCGCCTCCTCCTCTTTCCCCTCCCCTCCCCCTCTTCCTCCTCCTCCTCCTCTTCCTCCTCTTTCTCCTCCTCCTCCTCCAGTACCTAGAAGGGACACACATGATATCCGCCCTGTGCTTTACCATGCAGGGATGCTAGAAAAGAGTCAGCCACAAGGTAGATCCTGCACATAAATACTCAGGTTGTGGATTCCGAGATCATAGGAAGGTTCTAGATGTAATTAAGGGAAAAGTTGTCCCAACTATAAAATAGAAACAAGCAGAGAGGTTTACATTAAGAGACAGCTATGCTGTCCCATCCCCACCCAGCCAGACTGCAGAGTGGGGACAGGAACCAAAACTCACATGGGGTCCGGGCCACACAGGATGAGACATGAGGTCTCCAGAAGAGAGGAGTGAGAGGTGGTGCACACAGGGCTGCCACCTCCATAGTGTCAGATTCAGGTATGTAAGAAAGAGCTGATTGGTTAGTAAATTTGGAGGGCGGACCCCAGAGTCCGCTAGATTGGGGACAGCAAGGGGCGTTAAAGATCAGTCTTATTCAGACAAGAATCTTCATTCTTGTGCCAGGATGATATGGCGTCTTCTAGTTCTCCCTAAACCTCAATCCCTGACTGAAACTACCTAAAATAAGCTAGCTTGGGGCTGGAGAAATGGTTCAGTGGTTAAGGTACTTCCTGCAAAGCTTGACCCAAGTTTGCTTTCCCCCAAATAAGGCCGGATGCACAAAGTGGTGCACGGCATCTGGAGCCCCTTTGCAGCAGTTGGAGGCCCTGGCACAGCCATTCTGTCTTTCTTCTCTCTGTTTGCAAATAAGTAAATAATTTTTTTTAAAAAAAGCAGCAGCAGCAGCAGCTTGCTTTCTCCTGCTCTGCTCCAGGAGGACTGAACCTGGCGGTGTGGAGAATGAAGCGAGCCTAGAGAAGACAGCCTGCAAACAGGGACGATCTTTCTGTCCCCTTCAGAACACAGCCAGTCCAGGACCAAGGCAGCAGAGGGAAAAGGCCACCTCAGAAACAGAACCACTTAAAGGCAAGCAGGGAGGGAGGAAGCCTCCATTAGAAAACAACCCGCTTCTCTAAGACTCTCCCTCAAGTGTAGTCAGGGGAAACAGGTTCAGCAGGCAGGAAGATTGCTCCTGGGCCCTGTAGGGTTGACAGCAGATGACAACGCAGCCTCCAGGTAGCTCAGACAGGCTGCCATCAACTATAGGACAACTGACCAGCTTTCTGAGTTAAACTTTTAATGTATAATCAGGGACAGGTCTGTAGGCAACTCGGGAGAATTCAGCTTTAGACAGTTTCCATCAGGAATGGAGGCACAAGAGAAAACTGAAGCCACCCTGCTTTGGCAGGATTGGAACTCATGTCTGCATTTACTCCCAGCACTCGGGAGGCAGAGGTAGGAGGTCGCCGTGAGTTCGCCAGCCTGAGACTCCATAGTGAATTCCAGGTCAGTCTGAGCTCGAGCGAGACCCTACCTCAAAAACCAACAAACAACAAACCAAAAAGACCCCAGCTCATGTCTGATACTCATCTACAGCAGCTGTCGCGCCCCTGCTGCCCACAGTCTCGCCCTCACTGCCCAGGTGGGTTAGCTCTGAAGCCCATCCTCCAAATCTATAAACCAATCTGTTCTTCCCCTTACATACCTGAATCTGACAAAAAGAATCCATTTTCAAATGATTATAAAGAGCCGTCTTTGCTGTTTCCAGCCCCTCCTCCCTCTGGTCACAGGGATACCCATGAGTCTGGCTTGCCCCCAACCCAGCCAGAGCACCGTTTCTTGGCCTGGGTTTTTTTCTGCTTGCCTCTGCTTTATACCTGGGGGAAACCTCTCACTTCGACTGCATGTATATTTCCCCTGGTCTCTGAATGGACCATATGTCTATTTCTTACACTCTAGGTCTACCACGTGGGTGCTTCTTCTACTCTCTGGGCCCATTAACTGTGTGAATTCTCTCAACTCAGGGTAAGTATGGGTGTAACTCTCTTTACTACTCATTTCTCATCTGAACTTCTTGGGCTCTGCTTTGAGATTTTTCCCTCTGCTGTTCTCACCATTTGTTCTCTTAACTTTCCCCCATGGAGAGGCTCAGGGTGGATGCTGTGTGTTTCTTCTAACTCTCCCTACATATGCTGTGTTTCCTGCATGGATGTGTGTGTCTGTGTGTGTGTTTCAAGGCAGGGTCTCACTCGCCCAGGCTGACCTGAAATTCACTATTTAGTCTCAGGGTGGCCTTGAACTCATGAAAATCCTCCTACCTCTGCCTCCTGAGTTGGGATTAAAGGACACAGAGCCCAGGAGCAGGTCCCATGGCTATGAGAGCCTTTTAGAATCCACCAGTGGCAGACTGGAGAGATGGCTCAGTGGGCAAAGGTACATGAAGACTTGGGCTTGATTCCTCAGTACCCATGGAAAGCCAGATGCACAAAGTGGTACATGCATCTGGAGTTCATCTTTGTAACGGGAGTCTAGGGGTTCCTTGCCAAAACATCAATACTCCAGGGCACCAATAAATTTAGGGATGTGAACTAAAGTTCCTTGGAAAGGGCTCTATATCTGCTGCACCTACTTCCAGCAAGGCTGAATGGACTGATAAAACTTCCGTGATCACAGAGAGATGGATTGTTACTAGGCTAGAGCCAGATTACCCTGAGCAGAACATCCTGGTGACTTTCAGGTGTGACCTTTTTGGACTGTACAAGCAGACCACCAGCTGCCACCAACCCAAGAGCATCTAAAACCCATGGTGGATCTCCCCGCTTTGCTGTAGCCCGCCTGCCTGATGGTCAGCCACTGTATTTGAAAAGTGCCTTGATCCTGTTCTAAAACTATAAGATCTTCATGAAGTTGTTAACACGTTGGAACCTGGAACTGGGATAGCCAACGACTGTGTTCCTGGGCCACTCATATTTGGCTCCAGAATAAACTACTTCATCCCCTTTGGGGTGAGAGCTGTGTCTTTTGGATCATCAAGGTATCCCCGGATCCTTGTCTTATGAATTTAAAGTATTAAAATAAGACTTAGAGAAATTTTATTAGATTAAGAGATGGAAAGAGAAGAAAATGCAGAGAGCTCCTGATGTGTGGAAGGCAGGACCGGGTAGGAAACCATGTGGGAATAGGGGTCCTCATCTCAGCCCAGCTGGACGGAGGTGAGGGGTGCTTACCAGAGCAGCCACCTGGAGGTTCAAGGGAGATGAACCTTCAAAAAGAGGCCATGCCTACCTGGTAAGGACCTATTTATAATCTTATGACAGTAGGCCTTTCCCTTGGTCTCAGATGAGTCTGTCAGAGGGCTGATCGGTCTGGGCTGGGGTTCAGGGGCTTCAGGAAGAGGTCAGCACACCTGAGTAGGGGATGAGACTAGATCAGACGCTGGAACAGCAAAGCAGTGTGACTTTTGTTCCCTCTTTGGGCCCTCTGACTACATGAAATAAAGCAACCTGACTAACTCCCTCTCAGTCTGTCATGGCAGGAGGCACTGGTGTGCCCTTACTCTCTCCCTTTTGCTCTAATAAGTACAAATAAAGTTCAGCAGTGCGGCAATATCTCAGTGGGGCAAAAACACTTGTCTGTACCCAAGTTCAGAACCCCAGCACTCACATAAAAAGCCAATCCCTGTGGTAGGCATGAGAAGGGTTGTATGGACAGAATCTACTAGAAGCTTGGTGTTGTAGTCAACTTCCTCACTACTGCACAGAAAGAACCCAATCAAAAGCTGCTCGTGGAGGAATGGGTTTATTTTGGTTTACACATTTGAGGGGACGCTCCATCCTGGCAGGGAAAATGATGGCATGAGCAGAGGAGTGGACATCACCTCCACCACAGCACTGTGAACAGCGGCAGGAAGGTGTGCCAAGTACTGGCAAGGGGAAGCTGGCTTCTAACCCCATAAGCCTGTCCCCGACAACACAGCTCCAGCTAAATTCTAATATCCAAAGTGCCATCAGAACTCATTTTAGGTTTGAGGAACACCTAGATGAAACCATCATACTTGGGGACCAGCTAGCTCGACAAAAACAGCAGTGAGAAATCCTGCCTCAAAGGAGTTTGAGAACAAGAACCACCACTCTGACTCCCACATGTGTGCATGACATGTGCACACCTACACACACACTCACAATGAAGCCAAGCATGACAGTGGAAGCCTGGAAGTCCAGCACTTAGAAGGTGCTGAGTCTCAAGCTCTCCACCCATGTCCCTCTCTTCCTGTCCTGACCAGACAGGCTCCAACTAGGCCTGCGATTCTACCTCCTGTCACGGAAATGGATATTTCAAAGAGAGTTGTCCCTCCCCCACCCTCACTCCCTACTCCCAACTGTCCCCATAGGCCCAGACTGCGGCTGAGATCTTGGACTCCCTACCTGCATTATGGTAATTGACTGTCTTTCTGCACCTGAGCTGAGAGGAAAAACAACTTGTTCCCAGCCATCACCTGTTGACTCCAAGTCTCACGCCCTCAAAAGAATCCAACAAGGGATCCAGCGAACTGCCTATGGCAGGTCCATCCCCCTCCCCTGCACCCTAAGCAACTCAATGCTGTTGGGCACTGCCTGTTGGCGCTGCTACTGAGGGATACAGGACCTTTCCTCTTTCTGTCCTTTCCCCCAAAGGGCTTAAAAACCTTTGCTTCAGGACTCTCTTTCCCTCTCGTTCTGAATCTCACCTGTCTCTCTCCTGGTATTAAATAAAACCTTGGGCCCAAGAAACTATCTCAGAATTCTCTTTTGTAAAGCCCAGAAACTGACAAAAGGCAGAGGCAGGAGGATTACCACAAGTTAGGGACCATTCTGGGCTACACAGTGAGGTTCAGTATCAAAACAAAATAAAATTGTCCTTGGGGAAAAGAAAACAACAACAAACAAACAAAAAGAAAAACCAGCTTGACCACTTCTTTGGCCAAGATCAGAGCTGGGCATTCACATTTACCACCTTTCCCCCCATTTAAAAAAAAATTATTTAATTGAGAAAGAGAGAATGTGTGATTTGGCCCAGGCCTCCTGCCACTGTAAACAAACTCCAGACACACGCACCACTTTGTACATCTAGCTTTCCGTGGGTGCTGGGGAACTGAACTTGAGCAGTTACACTTAGCAAGTAAGTGCCCTTAACCACTAAGGCATCTCTCCTGCCCTTACCCAGCATTATTTTTTTTTGGGGGGGGTTGTTTGTTTGTTTTCAAGATAGAATCTCATACTAGCCCAGGCTGACCTGGAGCTCACTCTGTAACCCCAGGCTGGCCTCAAAACTCACTGAGTGTGGTTCTCTCCTCCATGGGCGCAGTGGGCCATCGATGGAGGGAAAACGGAGACCGGCTGTCTGCCGTCTCAGGGCTGGGGCCCACAGAGCTGGGGGGACCTACACTATATAGGGAAAAAGGGGGTGGGGCATGGGAAATGGGAAGGGAAAAGATTGGTTGATGGGGGTGGGGAGTTGGGAGCCTGCACTGCCATAGGTGGGTGGGAAAGGTGGGTGGGGACAAC
>PVHP010031490.1:0-20949 GCA_004024765.1 Zapus hudsonius | reverse complement strand
TATCCAGAGGCACGGCCAGGAGAACCTGGCTGAATACTAGGCTATCCATGGTCCCCTGTCACAAGGACTGATCCAGACGACCCATGGAGGAGGTTATCCAGTGGAGGGGGGAGGGGAGGGCAGTGGGGAATTGGGGATAACAACTCATTGTTTGCCCACTAAATGTTGTAACTCATTATGGACAATAAATTAAAAAAAAGAAAAAAAGAAGCCAGATAAGTCATTGTCTCAATTCCCTAAGGGCAGTTAAGGTTACTTCTACAGAGGACAATTGAAACAATTTAGGGGTAAAAGCAAAAAATGACCTTGAGTCTGTCCTTACAGTCTTCGGTTTCCTAGAATACTGAGAAGGATCTGGCTTCTCCTTGCTGCCTAAAGGAGTTCCCTGGATATTTTTCTCTTTAAATGCAACTGGAGTCCCTCCCTAGAAAGAGTTCTCCTTTCCTAGACTTAAGGCTCCTGGAAGGATTAAACCTGAACACGGCCATGTCGCTGGATATTCTCCCCCACCAAGGCATGGCCCCCCCTCAGAAACAACATACTAGGGCCAGCAGAACCGGCCTGACTATCCATGGTCCCCTGCCCCAAGGACTGATCCAGACTGCCCACAGAGGAGGATATTCAGCTGATTGGGGATGGGGTCTTGGGGAACTGGGGATAACAACTCATTGTTTTCCCATTAAATAATGAAACTTGTTATGGACAATAAAAAATTAATAAAAATTATATATATATAGATAGATAGATATAGATATATAGATATATAGATATAGATATAGATATAGATATAGATATAGATATAGATATAGATATAGATATAGATATAGATATAGATACCTGAACATGGCATTGTGGCTGGTGAATGTAGTCCCCATTCAGAATTTACAAAAGACTCCAATCTGGGTCTCTAGGTGGATTTTAACCTGCTCCTTCTTTTTCCTGGGCAGATCTCTGTACACTCACCTCTTTCCTTCACTTACTCATTTTAAGTTCTATGTATAACCTAATAAAATTGATCTAACCCTTAAAATAAATAAATAAATAATGCTGAGATTCCTACCATGTCTTGGAAATCCTGATGGATTCAGAAACAGTGAACACAATGTCTATGATTGTCCTTGAAAGGCAAGGATGATGGCATTAGTCAGAAGGCAGAAAAATTGCCACAAGACATTGAACTTGCTTAAATAATAATATTGCATGTCCAAAAAATTAGTATTCATATCCATGATTTTTTCTAGCAATAGACTTTAGAAAAATAAAAAGGTCTAAATGTTCTCCAGCCTCTGGCTTCAAGTTGTCTGTTTAAATACTCTCCCTGTTCCACTTCATCTTTTTCTCTCTAGTTGAGAAACTGACATGACAAAGGTACTTATTAAGCAAGAGCTGCTGATCAGTCCCACAAAGCATTCATTTTCTCCCAACTCACTAGAGCATCACTGGGAATTTTCATCTCTAGCCCACTTCAGTTTCTCAGTTGAATGAAGTTATCTTTCTCCTTTCTTTCTACTCCATCTAGAAATAGAAAAAAAATCCTCCCTGTCTCATGCACAGTTTTCCTCTCGTTGAACAATGCACATATTAAGCCCTACAAGGACTGATCCAGAGGACCCATGGAGGAGGTTATCCAGTGGAGGGGGGAGGGGAGGGCAGTGGGGAATTGGGGATAACAACTCATTGTTTGCCCACTAAATGTTGTAACTCATTATGGACAATAAATTTAAAAAAAAAAAAGAATTCCCTGGTCTTTAAATGAAATTTCCCAACAAAAATAATCCATCACCAGATGGAATCCTCATTTCACTCACAGAAAATGTAATTTAATGATATTATAATAGATTTCTCCTTTGTCAGAATTTAGCTGCATGTTCTTAGAGATTATGGAAGGAAGAGGGAGAGAGGCATAGACTCAGGGTTTTCATAAAGAAAGATCTTTCTTAAGATCTTTGGAAAATCCTTGAAAGTACACACTAAACTTAACCATAGTTTCAGCTAGGTGGAATAAAACTCGGACTTCATCAAACACTGTCTTAAAGGCTTTATATCATATAACAATACATTAAGGATCAATGTCTTATAGTATGTATTAGTTTCTTTTGTATAGCTATGATCAAAATACCTAAAAGAAGAAATTATTAGAGGTAAGGTTCATTTTCACTCACATTTTTAGGGAGTCTAAACCATGGCTTCATGATGTCCAAAACGTGGGAGAATAACTTAAAGAATTAAATATTTGTTTCTACTTGTGGTTTTGTGACAGTTAACTCTTTCAGGCAAGTTCCACAGATTCCATGCCTGACCCCCTCCACTTGAGTAGGAAGAGTCTCTAACTAGAGGTAAATCTAATCCTGAAACTGACTGGTCAGGTACCGAACAACCAGCTGTCTCTCTGCTCACCTGGGGCAGGGAATACACACTGGAACAGGAAATTCTGTCACTTCTCTCCCCCACATGGCCTAGCAGAAGAATGCTAGGTAAGGTTCTCTCACCACAGCCTAATGGCTATGGCGATGGGCTGGGTTTCTTTTCCACATCAACCTTTTCTTCTCATGATATTTCCTTCTTCTGCTTGTTTGGCTGAGAGCATAGATTTTGCTAAAACCTCTCCCACATGTTCTCTCCACACTAGTGGCTGGAGATCTCTGTAACTTCTCATTTTCTTTAATTAAGATATGAGCTACTTCCCCTACCCCACTCCTGAATCCTCTAAATTTACTCCAATCTGAAATAAATGTGTATGATGAGGAAAATGCTCTCTATCTAAGTTTGTCCAATTCTTTGGCATGCTAAACTACGAACTCTGGGGGAAGTTCAGTGAGTAAAGCTTCAGGGGTTCACCCTTCTATTATGAGTCCCCATAACAGTTTAATGTTTCAGTCCAAAATTACTTAGACCTGTTTAGCTGGGCAGAACAATATGAAGTCGAAGGTGAACATCAAGAAGAGAAAGGAAGAGACCTGATCCCAGGGACCTACTTCATATGCTAGGCCCCCACCTCCTAAATTCCCATCACTTTCCCAAATAAGACCACCAGCTAAGAGATGAAGCTTTCAACCAGTGAGCCTAAAGAGATTTCATATTTAATCTCCAACATAGGAGAAAATATTTTTAAATATATGTTATAGAAGTACAGTATGCAGATTACTTTTTGGAGATGGGGTAAGAGTAAGAGCCCATGTCCAAAAAGTAACTGATTAATGAATCAATTAAATTAGTTCAGTAGACTTTTTAAACTACAATCTGCTAAATTCTTGTATTTTTCAACATTCATATATCCTATTCAAAATAATTGTTCTCTTAGTTTGAACAAAACAGGGATCAGTCCACAGTTTTTCTTTGGATCCTTAGGTTACAAAGAACAGAACCTCAAGTTATCCTAAGAAACAGAGCTCTTTACAGGATAACACAACAGGTTGACAATCAAGCAAACAGATGCCCAAGGACCAGCCAAAGCTCCTGGCCTCTCATGGAAGATTGAGCCATGTGCTCTTCATCGCTTGGGAGTGTTTGTGCTTCTATAGATTAGATCATGTGGTAGCTCCTCCTCCAAAGAACATTCTCGATGTATCCATGCAGCCTAACTGTTTTAACCCCTAATTAAACACATTCTCTCCTTATTTCCTGATTAAAATTCCACAAAAAATCACTCCTTCATTATCCTTTTAGCCCTTTACCTCATTCCAATTGAGGCCATTATATAACACCTCTGGCTGCTTCAAAAGTTAGCTGCCTTTCTGTAAATTACACCCTTGTTCTGATCAGCTTGGGCTTTCAGGGGTTGGGGAAGTTGGTATTGAAGACAAATATAACATGACTTGATATGAAAGGTTTGGCAGCAAGCAAAAGGTGTAACAATCATGAGTAATACAAGTAATAATCCCCAAAGTCATTCCAGTTTCGTTTGTATGGATTTTGTAAAAGTAATTTCCATTAGTGGATGCACCACCAAAATAGCCTACTCATTACACAATGCCTCACAGAGTGCTTGGGGGAGAAAGGAAAAGAAAACAAGAGCTACTGAGCAGCTTCCATCCCCTAGGGAGCAAAAAAAAAAAAAAAACCCAAGTACTTCAGGGACTCAGCCTAATTTCCTATAGCCATTCTGTTAACCTAGCTGTATCTGTGGTTTCTATTAACCCTTCTGTGCTATTGATCAGCCTGGTCACAATGAAAGAGCTTTATTGAATTCCAAGTAATGGAAACTCATTACATGGCCTAGATAATTAATTACCAATTCTTTCCTTTTAGTGAAATTGAAACTGGCTGTGGAGAGTAAGCTGAGGGAGCTGGGTAATGCAGCCTGTTTGAAGCTGTATTTAATGCCTTTGAGGAACGCTCTACAGTGGCCTTGGAGATGTGTTTGATGTACTTTAGACCCTTGATACAACCCAAGCACTTTCCTTTAAAATAAACCATCTTTCCCAATGGAATCAATTGAAAGGAGGAGCACTTAAGTCACGCAAAGAAAAAGCAGCAGCAAAAAAAATACATAAATCATATAAGAAATGGAAGTAACACATCACTGAATGGGTACTCTCAAATCCAGTCATCAAAAATGCCTTCTGCAAACCACTTTCTAAGTCAGAAGTTGGGTGGGGATTTGTGCCTTCAGTCTTTTCTTATCCTCCTTGCCCCTGAATTGCTAAGCAGAGTCATGTCTAATAGATGTGGAGAATTAATGGTATTAATATTGAAATGGATTAAAAACTAATGGTAGTTGCTAACTCTACGGGCAGAAATTCAATGTTGACTCTGTACTAGACATGGGCTAGCTCTACTATATGGATTTAGCTTTCTAATCCAGGAGCCCTGTATCTGTGAATTCAAATCATCATAGATGGAAAATATTTGGAGGGAAAAATCATGTGTATATTGAGCATGACTTGTTTTTCTCATCACAACCCCCTATGCAGTACAGCATAACAACAATTTATACAGAATTTACATTGTATCAGGTATTATAAAAATCTAGATATAATTTATAGCACATGGGAGGATTATGTATGTTAGACGCAAATACCATGCCATTATATATGAGGGGCTAGAATATCTGCAGATTTTGGAGACTGTAGGGGATGCATTAGTGACTTTGGAATCGCTGCAATCACAATGTCTGACAGAAGCAAGGGAAAGGAAGAAAGGTTTACTTTAACTAACAGTGTCTGAGGATTTAGTTCACCATCCTGAGTGTGTAGTTTGAATTAAATATACACCAGAAACTTATGTGTTCTCAATGGTAGGTCCTCAGCTGAAGGCAGTTTGGTAATTGGAGTCTCTAGAGGAGTTTGTGTTGTTGGGAAAAGGCTTATGGGTACTATATCTAGGTTCCTCTTGCCAGTGTTTGGCATACTCTCCTGTTGCTGTTGGCCAGGAGGTGATGTCCAACCTCTGCTCATGCCATAGTTCCCCCTGCCATCATGGAGCTTCCCCTCAAGTCTATGAGACAAAATAAACCCTTTCTTTCTACAAGGCACTTTTCACAAGCAACGAGAAGGTAACTAAAACAGGGAGGAAAGCCTGGCAGACTGGCTCCATCTGTGGCAGCAGGAGCATGTGGTGAAGGCTGCTCACATCATGGTTAAATCAGGAAACAAAGAGAGCACCAAAATAAGGGGATGGGCTACATCCTTCAAAAGCCAACTTTTAATGACCTATTCCTACCACTTAGACCACCTCCAAAGGATCCATAGACCAATAAAAGATTAGCCTCTGGGGAACAAGCATTCAAAGCCTACAGGGGACATTTCAGATTCAATCCATTGCAGGCATCCTGGAACTTATCCCCCCACCCCAAAGACATTCCACATGTGTTATTTAATTCTCACAACTCTAGAGTACAGGTTATATGCTGCAGCCATTTTTAAAGTGAGAATAACCTTGATTAGTCAGATTGTCCAAAGTCACAAGAAATCCAAACTTAGGTCTGCCTGATTGTTAAAGACTACATGCAAAATGATACCATGTTTCCAACCCTGGTGCAAGTTGAATAAATTTAAAACATTTACGAGAAATTAAAAGAAAACTAGCTCATACAAAAATAAAGTATGACATGGAAAAAACAGATATAATTGTGGTTAAAGTATAAGAGTCTATGATTTCCAATGTTTCCATCAACACCAAGCTCTGCTTATGACTACTGGTGGCCATATGTGTGGAGCCCTGCAAAGAGGCATGGAGGATATAGGGTTTTGCTGACACTGGCAGGCTTCCAGGACTGTCTCCTTCTGTTAAGGGAGTCGAGGCAAGTCTGAGGCCCTGATAAATCTCGAGCAAATCCTGGACACTCTAGCCCCCAGGTAGGCCACAGCTGTGCCCTGAGATAAGCAGGCAATTCAAGGCCTAAACTCAGTCCAGCTGTAATAACAAACCTAAACAATAAAGTTACATTTCCTCTGTTGACATCACCATTCTATATGTCTAGAGTCACATAGCCCCTCAATATATCTATGTAAATTAGGCATCCAAAGGGTACTAGCCTCTACCAATCAACTCATAAGATGTCCACAGATCCTGCCCTGACCAATCCCCTTGCTGCCTATGCCTCTACCTCTGCCTTTTCCTCTATATAAACCACTTTTATCTATACAATAAACGATCTACTCTCTGCGGTTGTATCCCGAGATTCTTGTCTCTCATCGGCTCACAGCTATTCCAAGCCTCTGTTCTCCCAGCTCCAAGGACGAACAGGGAGTTGATGCATGCTGCAACTTCCCCACTAAGCCATGGACCCACACATATGAAAAATCATGTCAGTTTTATAAAACGTATCCCTAAGATACTTGAACTTGGATGATAAGTATAAAGCCTAGGAAGGTAGATTTTCAGAGACATATTCAACCTTCCATATGATAAGATATAGATATCTGTAATTCCAAGTGAACATACCACAGACTTGGTTCCTTTCCTTCCAAAACGAGATGCAATTTGGACTCCAAGAAGCACTAAATGTGCTGGTGACTTACATTGTTCATTTGAAGGCGTATGATGCCCATGACATTCTGAACACTTGCTGATAGTGGCTGGTCTAATCTCATAGTACTGACCTTCTTCTGTTGCCACCTGCTCACCTCCCTGCTCACCTGAGAGTTCTCTTACTCCAGTGTCATTTGCCTCAACAATTACATTATTTAACTTATTATCACATGGACTGATGGGATAAGAAGTGTGAAGACAAAAAGAATAAATTGGTTGCATTTTAGATTTCTAAAAGGCTAAATCCTTTACAATATTTAAATATTGATTGAATGATTGCTGTTGGGTTGAGTGTGGGTTAGATAACTGTGAAAGATCAGAAATATTACAGAAAACAAGGCAATTGTTAAGGATTAGAAGTTTCATGAAAACATAGTTATTCTGCACTTGAATTATTTCACAGAGTGTTACATAAGAATGGCTCCATTTTAAAGAAAATTAGAATGTGGGTCCTAACTTTTAACATTTGTATGTGTCTAAATAAGGGGAGGAGAGACTGAGTGTGGCTATGATTCTAGATGAGAGACCATCCGAGGGAAATGGGTGTGATTGGAAGTGGAAAGGACATAAGGAAACATGGATGGAGTCAAAGCTGGAGGCTGGAGCCCAAGGGGAGGGAGAGGGGGCAGGGGAAAGGAAACACCATAATGAAAGTTAACTGTATGCTAATAAAAACTATTTTTATTTTTATTTGTTTTTGATTTTTTGAGGTAGGGTCTTGCTCTAGTCCAGGCTGACCTGGAATTCATTATGTAGTCTCAGGCTGGTCTTGAACTCACAACTGAATCTCTTACTTCTGCCTCCTGAGTGCTGGGATTAAAGGTGTGCTTAATTAAAGAAGAGATTGTGGAAATAAGAAGTGAAGATGAACATGAATTCAAATAAACAAAAAACCTAATTATATATAGAGAGAGAGCTTTTTCAAGTAGAATAATACACATATCAATCAAAGAAAAATCACTTAATAAACTCTGGCTCTATTATATTGCCAATACTTAGAATCCATAATAAAATTCATATAAACATTTTTAATTCCTAAAATAATCATACAATCTGCCTTCAAAACTTAAAGGTTCATCATTTGTGTATTTAACCAACTGTAGATGCAATATATTGTTTTGAATTCTAGAGCATACAAAAAAGAAAAATGTGAATTATCCATGTATCTAGCACTATGCTGAATCCATGCCGATAAAGTAAAGCTGTGGCCTAGCCCTGAAAGATCTCTAGTCTCTCCCAGTATGTACTATTTGTGCATGGCTCACCTCACTCCTCATCTGGGTACTATGGACTTGGGCCTATGATGATTGTTATAACTGTGCTGAATGAATACCTATTTCTTTCTTGTTACCATTTCCTAAAAATATTGCTTTTACATTGCATTTTGGTATTATAAGTAATCTATAAATGATTTAAAGTATTTGGGATATGTGTAGGTTACATGCAAATGCTAAGCTACTTTATATATACTTGAGCTCTGTGGCTTGTGGGACCTGCTGAGGATCATGAAGCCAATTCCCTGCAGATGCTATAGGACTATTTATGTTCCTTAATAACCAAATAGATACCTGCCTAGATTATCTGGACTAAAAATGTTTCTTAACAGAAGAAAGTAAGAGTTTACCTCACACACATTCTGAGTCCCTAAAAATGTTTTAGACATTTCTCCCCTTTCCTATCTATCTTATAATAACTTAAGCCACCAACATTCCTCAGCCATCTGGTTTTCACTGCTTTCAAATTTATCTGACTCTCCCCTTTTTATGGAGATCAACTGAGGTCCTATGCCTTTTCTTAGGTCTTTATCACTACTTGTTAATTTCCCAGAACAAGAAATGCACAGGAGTAAAGAAAAAGGAAGAAGGAAGAAGGAAGGAAGGAAGGAAGGAAGGAAAACAAAAAAGAGAAGAGGAAGGGGAAGGGGGCAAAAAGAAAAGGGAAATGAACAATTCTTTAGAACATGAATTTAAAAGAGATTATGCTTGCATACATCATAATCTCACTCAGTTTATATTTGAATAAAGAATTTGGGCAGATTTCCCTTAATTTCCAGAAAACCTCCCGAATGAGCCTTTTACTTGTAAAATCGAAAGCAAAGACCCTGTGCTACAGTGAATGTCTTTGAATGACTTTATCACCACTAAGGATTAAGACCATGCTTTTATTATGATGTGAAAAAAAGAAAATTTTCCTGGAAGAGAAATAAGTGTACCTAGAAAGAATGAGAAGCTTTTCTTGAAGTATGGGGAGTTGAGTAGAAAAGAGACAGCAAATGAGGCATGGGCACTCTGATGGTTCCCCTTCATTACCAACTTGACTTGATGTGCAATCACCTAGGAGATACACCTTGTGGTATGTCTATGAGGGCAATTCCAGAAAGGTTTAAGTGAGGAGGGAATGTGGGTGGTACCATTCCATGGTCACAGTCTGATAAAGGAGAAAATAAACAAAGTATTCATTCAGAAAGAATGAGCATTCTTTTCTTTCTGCTTCGTGACTATGGATGCACAGTCAGCTGGCTCACACTCCAGCTGCCATGGCTAGAACCACTCCTGCTGCCTTTGTTCCCTCCCACGATGGACTTACCACCCAACTGTGAGCCAAAATAAATCCTTTCTCCACCAGGTTATTTTGTTACATGTTTCATTGCCTTAATGAGAAAAGAACCTAACATAAATATGAATCTGTTAGAGGTTTAGCTGTGATCTGATTTCCACTGGATAGAATGGTCAGTGCCACAAGTTGACAGGATAGTTCTTTAGGGACTTGTGGTTCTTGACAATAACAGGTTTGTTGGAGGAAAATGCATGCATGGGAGCAGAAAGCAGAAAGGGTTCTAGAGGCTTGCTAGTTTACACCTCTGAAGGAAAGGCAAGATTGGGATGAAGCAGGCCAAATTGCTATCTTGATATCTGCATGTGTTTTTTTTTTCACCACTGTGATAAAATGTCTGAAAGAAGTCACTTAAAGGAGAAAGGATGAGTGTCACCTCATGGTTTGAGAGGGTACATTCTATCATGGGGTGTTTCTGGGACATTGGAAACATAAGTCATAATTAAACATGAGGCTTCAATAATCAGGAAGCAGAGTGAAGTCAGATGGAACCAGATCTGGGCTATATCCCTCAAGGAATGTTCCCAGCAACCTGCTTCCACCAATATAGTCCCACCTCCTGAAACTCTCACAGACTCCCAAAGCAGGGTTATCAGCTGAGAACCAAGTGTTCAAACACATGAGCCCATGGGAAAATTTTTACATTCAAAGCATAAGACTGTAGAAAGAACATTCTAAGCAAAGGCAACTCCAAGTGAAAATGTCCTAATGTAAAACTGTGTATATTTCAGAAACATTAAGAAGCCAGGGTTCTAGAGCTAAGTTGAAATAGATAAGACGCTGAGAACACTGCTATATGGAAGAGACCAGCATGTCAAGAAGTGCTCATCTGTGCAATAGTGGTGCTAAACCTAGGAGGGTAATCAACTGTTTAATGATTGGCTAAAAGATCCACTCAGTGGCAAGGAACCCTTAACTTGAACTGGGATCCATGGCAAAATCTTATGGGAACCAAGAACCCAGGCTTCAAGGGGAAATTCCTATTACCAGAGAGCTACAGAGAGGATACACCCATTATAATCTTGCCAAATTAACAATGTGTGTCTCATTTAACCTATACTGATCTCACTCTTAACCTATATTGACTTCACTCTCCAATGGAGATTCTGTTTGTATTTTTCAGAAGGCAGTGAGAACCATGGGCAACCCAATTCCACCAACAGGACATGGGATGATGGCTGACATCCAGGCAGGAGATAAACCAGCCTTACCCTTTCATATAGGGCCCAAATGAAACCTATGAGAAACCAGCAAGATAAACAAGAGACCTACTACCACAGCAAGTCAGATAACCCATGAAAGGACAATGGAGACAGATACCAACAATACCCAACACAACCCAAAGGAGAAGTCCAGAGACTCTTAAGATCTCAACCATAAAGCAGATCTAAAACTCATCCACCATGACTAAGGGAACTGAGCACAAGAGGGAGCAGAAAGATTGTAAAAGCCATGGAGGAAGAGAATATCCAGAGTCACTGGTCCCCTCAGCAATAACAACAACAAAAACACACACAGACACAAATCTGGCTACCTCTTATACAATTCATAAGCCCCTACCCCATGGACTGATCCAGTATGCCCACAGAAGAGGGCCCCTTTGGGGTGACAATAGGGGGTACCATCACAAGATCTGCTCATACAATGTATAGAATTATTGACAATAAATATGTAAAAAAAGAAAGAGCCAGGCATGGTGGCACATGCCTTTAATCCCAGCACTTGGAACGCAGAGGTAGGAGGACTGCAATGAGTTTGAGCCCACTCTGAGACTACATAATGAATTCCAGGTCAGCCTGGACTATAGGAAGACCATTCCTCAAAAAACCAAAAACAAACCAGAAAGAAACATGAGAGGGAGGGAGGTAGGGAGGGAGGGAAGGAGGGAGGGAGAGAGAGAGAAAGAGAGAGACAGAGAGACAGAGAGAGAAAGAGAAAGGGAGAGAGAGAAAGAGAGGGAAAGAGAGAGAAAGGGAGAGAGACAGAGAGAAAGGGAGGGAGAGAGAGAAAGAGAAAGAGAAAGAGAGAGAGAGAGAGAGAGAGAGAGAGAGAGAACAGAGTATGTCCAGGACACCTTGACTGCAAACCAGGTGATGTCAAGCTTCAGGTAAGCCTATGGTTTAGGCATGAGTCCAAAAGCAATGACAACAGCGTCAGCAAGACCCTCAGGTTCAAAATAGTAAAGTTGTGTGATTATAGAGACTTCATGAACCTATAAAGTGGAGAAGTGTAAAGGTGCCAGTTTGGACTACTTGATGTGATGTGCCTCAGTGATGAGGAAGGACCAAGGGAACTGGAGAGAGGAAACATGCAGCAGCTTGAAGTAGAGAAGAGTCACATGGATATATATATATATATATATATATATATATATATATATATATATATATGCAGATCTTTGCATTCTAAATTTATCTGTCTTAGTGGATGCACTGCATATCTCAATTCATAGAAAGAATCCAAGAGGTCTTCTGGTATAAAACCTAAGCATCTCAAGTCCAATATGTTTTCATGGACACCTAAGAAAAGAAGGCCCTACTATAGAATTGAAGCTTGTTTTGGGTCAATGTTTTATAGAGAATACTTGAATCTCAACTTTTTCATGAATATATGAAATTTCCCCAGAGCATAACAAATGACTCACACTTTGCTACTTTTATAAATGAAATCCCAAGTATATTATCTGTGGTGCCAGGGATTGTTAGTCAACATTCCCTCTCTGTAACAAACGCCTCATAAAACTAGTGTATAAAGATTAAAGGCTTCATTGTGACTCACACTGTTGAAGGTTCTAGTCCACAGTTGGCTGGACTCAGCATTTGAGCCTGAAGTGAGGCCACACATTAAAATCAGCTCAGGCCTATAAAGTGATTTTTCAGCCAAGGCTTCCAGAATCCCCAAGGATGGTTTGAAATTAATCATTCTACAAGAAACATGTGCAGAGAAGCCAGCAATCCAGTCAATGACCTTTTAAAGTCACAAACTCAAAATCCCCCCATTGAGAAACGTGATAACACCACTCAAAACGAAACACAGGCTCTCTGAGGAGGGAAAAGGACCCGTTCAAGAGGAAAGAGAAGCTTCCCCTTCAGCGGGCTTCTTCTTACCTCTTCATTCCTACAAATTCCCATACTACCAACAAAGTGGAGAGGCAGACTGAATTCTTTTGGAGCTTCTGTTCTTTCTATCAGCCTCACAATAAAGTGATGTCTTTCCACAAGTCCCTGTGCCTTAATGTGGGCTTCTGTAGTGGTTTGAATGTGAAATGTCCTTTATGGGTTTATGTATTTGAACACATAGTCTTCAGCAGGTGACACTGTTTTGAGGGGTTGTAGAACTTTTGAGAGGTGGTGCTTACCTGGATGAAGTGAGTTTCCCACAGGGAGGGGAAATCCATAGGGTTTACAGACTGAACCTGCTTCCTGTCTGATCTCTGCTTCCTGATCCATTCCAAAGGAAAACAAGCAGCCTCCTGCACCACCAACCACAGCTGAATGTGATATCACTCCAGCTGATAGAGTCATGACTTCTGCACCATGATGGACTTCTCTCACAAACTGTGAGCCCAAACAAACCACTGCCTTCTAAAGTTGCTTCTTGTTGGGTGTTTGGTCACAACAATAAGAAGAGTAGCTGATACAAGCCTCTGTGCTTGCTGGAGAGCAAGTCTATCAACATCAAGGGTAGAAGCAGCTAGTGAAACAAAACTGCTCCCTCTTCAGGGAGCAATAGAGAAGAGAACATAGCAGGGACATTGTTGTAGTCAGTCACACATCGCTGGGATGAATCTCCAAACCAGGCACAATTTGGGGGAGGAAAGTATTTATTGAAGTAACAGACCCAGGGGAAGTTAAGGAAAAAAGGCTGACCCCCTTTCACAGATCCAAGCAGAGACAGAGAACCCTCCACCAGCACCTCAAGCAAGCAAGCAAGCACACTGTGACACTGTAATTCACAAAATGCAAAACTGCCAGACCTGGGGTTCTGGCTTTTCTTTTGCATATCTATTCCTAGTATTTTGCATCCAATTTAGAAAGGGTCAGTCCCCAGGAGGCTAGGCCAAAGTGACTCTAGCCAGAAGTCTGGAGACAACAATTTAATAAGCATAATTATAATAATTCTTTTGGGGGACATTTACTCAAAACTATCACAGACATGCTCCTATAAGTCAATGACATCCACTAGACTCCACCTCATAAAAGCTATGCAACCTCCTAGTAGAACAGACCTTTACCACATCAAGTTTGAACAGGCTTTTTCACTAAACAGAATAACTTTGAGAAATAGTAGTATGATATATCCAGGTAGATAGGCATAGCAGCAAAAAAAAAAGAGAGAAGAGGAAGAGGAGGAAGAAGAAGAAGAGAGGTAGGATCTGCAATCAGTCCTACCATGAGTTACTCAGAATGTTCTGGGGCACTTGCTGTATGTGACAATGATAAGTTGAGCATGGAACAAGATACCTGAGATTGTCACCAGACAATGAAAAAATGGTAAAGTGAAAAAGCTCAAGAAGAGAAAGTGACTTCAAATGGCAGTAATGATGACCTGAAACACTGATGGTCCATTACAAGGAATCCAGGGCAAAGGGGCTTTGGAATAAAGATATATATAGCTGGTAGAATCTTCTAGCATAATAAGGTACTGCAGTATTTATCTCAGACAACAGGGAGATATAACCAGTGACCACTGTTATCAGGGAAAGTGTGATAGTTTGAATATAAAATGTTCTCCATAACCTCATGTGCTTATGACTAAGGCTTATTATTACTCAATTGCCAGCTGGTGGCAATTTTGTAGTGGGAGCTTTGCTAGAGGAGATGTGTCACTGGGGTTCACTTGAGGTGCTAGAGCCCAAGCCCCCCCCACTACCATAAATAGCTCGTTATTGCTGCTACCTCTCAGTTGCTGTGTTAAGATGGGATGTCCAGGTTCTACTCTGCCATGCCATGATGAAACCTCTCCTTGAGCCTGTAAGCCCTAATAACTCGTTTCTTCCATCAGCTGCTTCTAGTCAGGTGTGTTATCCTAGTATCAAGAAAGTGACTCCTGCAGAAGGGAAACACAGAGGCAACCAGGCTGCCAACATGCATTTTTACACTCAGTGGCTTCAAATAATTTGGCATGTAATTAGGATTAAGCTACCTGTACCTGCCTATTTTATTTTATAAAAAGGAAGGAAAGGAGGAAATTCCCTAGCAATGTCAGAAATAAGAAGACAGTGTTTTCCCCAGTCTGAAATCCATGACAAGAATGACTGACACAATTTCTACCTGACAGAGAGCTGTCTAATACTGAAGTGAAAAAGTGGATAGGAAAAAAAATTGTTAGTGGTTCAGCACTACTCAGAAAAAGGAATTTTTCCATATGACAGATGCGGGCATAAACTTCCAGGTCAAAATGTCCTTAATCTTTTCCTAAACCAGTGATGCACAGTCTCTAGGGGTATAGTGCTTCAGGCTGCATTTCCAGTAAGCATCCCCACATTGCCTCCTATGTGGAAGCTTAAGAAATAATGATTTTTAGCCATGGTGATGTGATAATGCATAATAACTTTAAATAAAGGCAATGATTATATATTTTGGGGTATTCAGATCATGAATTAAAGAACTAGTTATAAATCAATTTTAGCTAAGTACAGTGCTCATTTGTATAGTCACAGCACTACAAAGGCTGAGGTAGAAAGACTGTCAGTTTAAAGCCAGACTGGACTACACAGAAAGATCCAGACTAGCCTGAGCTACACAGTAAAATTCGGTCTCCAAAACAAACTCTAAAAATCAGTTTAAAACAGGAGAGCAAAGATTCTGACCTCGTCAATTTGTCTCCACAACTATTTCTCAACATGTTCAAGTCAAAACCATTTGAATAGTTCTAATTTCATGTAATACACATGCATTAATGCAGTAATTACTTTCTCATTGCTGAGAAAAAAACACAAGTCCAGAAGCTAATGATGAAAATAAAGTTTATTTTGGCTTACAGTTTCAAGGAGAAGTTTTTCATAGCAGAGAAAGCAGAGCAGAACAAAGAGCAGGGGCATCACATCTTGCATCAGCTAGGAGGAAGCAGCAGATAGAGCTATGAACACCCAGTAGGGCTGAATGGATGAACCCAAGGTCCATTCTCAGTGACACAGCATCTCCAGAAAGGCTCTGCCTCCCAAAGCTCTTCCATCTAGAGGTTAAGTATGAGCTTAATCACCAGCCCATGAAGCTATGGAAAATATTTCGCATGCAAACCACCACAAATGATTATATATATATATATATATATATATATATATATATATATATATATATATATGTAATGTATTACCATAAATTATAATATATATTATATATTATATAGAATATTTGTATATATTCTAACACTTAGTATGAACTTCTTTTGACTAAATTCATTGTGGTCGGTATCCTCTCATTGCTGGAACAAAGCATACAACCAAATGGAGCTGGCTCACGAGGGAAGGGGAGCCATGGAATGCTATCTGGAGATACCCTGGAGTTATTAGACTGGCCATTGTTCTCCTGTCCCTTGTATTCTTTTGGTCTTGTAGGGCTGGTGTGAGTGGCAAGAGCCCTTAATAGCTCTCCAAGGTACTGAAGGCTCAGGCAAAGACACGGTTTAGAGAAGCATTTCTGGTGGCAGCTGGGTAGAGCCAATACTCTTCCCACTCCTTTGCAAAGGTCTAACCTGTCTTAATAAGTTCCTTACAGATGTTGACTTGTAGAAAATGACAAAGAAGAGGGTATTGTGTATCATCTTGTCACTTCTCCTTCAGGTTTCTTTGGTGAGGCTCTGATTCTGCTATCTTAATAGGAAGTCAATAGTTATCTAGATGAGTGTTTTAATGATAAGTTCAAAAAAAGTCCTTGTATTGGTCTTAATCAGATGACCCCCATGAACTCATGTGTTCTAGATGCTTTGTCTCCAGCTGGTAGCAACTTGGGATGTGTACCCTTGCTGGAGATAGTGAATCACTGGGCCCAGTTAGCTTGTTCTTATAATAAGTTAGCTTATTCTCCTTCTGTTGTTTTCCACCTGCTATGGCAGAGTTGATGTCCAATCTCTGCTCATAACGTGCTGTTCCCTGCACTTATGAAGCTTCCCCTCAAGACTGTAAGCCAAATTAAATCTTTCCCTTCCACCAGCTGCTTGTGGTCAGGTGTTTAGTCCCAGGAATGTCAAGGTAACTGCAGCAGTCCTGTTGCATTTTTATGTTTTATGATATGTTTTCTTTGACAACCAAATCTAATTCTTAAATTCGCAAACTTAAAAGAACATCATGGGCTATAGAGATGACTCAGTGATTAAGGTGCTTCCCTGTAAAACCTAATAACCTGAGTTCTATTCCCCAGGAAAGCAAGATACACAAAATGGCTCATGCATATAGAGTTTGTTTGCAGTGGCTGGAGGCCCCAGTATGCCCATTCTCTCTCTCTCTCTCTCTCTCTCTCTCTCTCTCTCTCTCTCTCTCTCTCTCTCTCTCTCTCTCTCTCTCTCTCCCTCTCTCTCTATATATATGCTTGCATATAATTCAATAAATGTTTTTTTTAAAAAAGAACAGCATGTTAATGTATTAGTTACTTTGACACTTTGACAATGCTGAGCTAATATACCTAACCAGGAACAGCTTGTGTAAGGAAAAGCATACAGTTCCAAGGGGAATTTTCATCATGGTAGAGAAGACATGGCAGGCTTTCAGAGGAAACACTTATCACATCTTACCTGTAAGGAAGTAGAGAACAAAGTAGATATCCAGCCAGACTATAATATCACAAAGCCTTCCTTCAGTGACACACTTCCTCCATAACTTCCCAAACAGCACCATCAGCTAAAAATTAAGTATTTAAACATATGAGCCAAACCACCACAGTCACCAAAAGTCTTGCCCATGTGCATTGATAGCACTGTTTTTCCTTCTAAAACCAGGCTAGCCTAAGGCTGGGTATTTAACTCAATAGTAGATCAATTGCTCATATGAATGAGGCCCTGGGTTTCATCCTCAGCATCACAGAAAGAAATGAAATATTTAACCTTTTTAAAAAAATCTAGAATATCTTTTTATACATGATTTGATATTTTGAATATTTCCATAACCACCAATGTATTTTCTCCAATGTCACATTATCCATCACATTATATCTTTGTATTATTAGTAAATATGTATTGGGTATGGAAATGGTCACTTTGATCAGATTTCGAAAGTAAACGCAACCTCAAGGTTTAACTGGTTTACATTTTTGAAACCTACCAGGATGTTTTTCAGTTTCTTCTCTATCTATCTGCTTCTCATATATGACAACAGTGAGCTACAGGAATTAAGCTTGATGCTGTCCTACCTCACAATACTGTACAATGTGAATGTAGCTCACATAAGGTGTGAACCGCTCTGAAAGATTCAGGTCATAGTAGGAAGTATTGTTCTCATTCTCTTCATAAGACAAAGTATATACCAACCTTTACTTGAGTCATATAACATCTCACAGAACCTTCAAGACCAGGAAATTAACACTGAGCTCACTGGGGTATAGAGAAGGAGAGAGACTTCCAGAAGATCTGTTCTCACTCTCAGGTACAGGATCACACAGCCATCGCTCGTGAATTCCCACTTTAAGTACTCTGCGTATTGAGATTGTTTTGTTCTTTAATTTTACTAAAATATCCTCAGGAAAATTAAACTTTGCTTGGATGAACTCCAATTATCATAAAACTTCAACATGCTGACTTATGAATATTTAGTTTTCTCCTCTTTTCAAAAACATCCAAGCACAGATAAGAACTTAAAAGAAATGTCTCCTAACAGGCATGATTATCAACTCTAAGGAAATGTCAGCATCTATGGATTTGAGATTTGAAATGTATTTAATATTTAAAATACACTTAAGGTATGAACTTTCCTCTTCAATTAATTATTGATCATGGCTCTTGTCTCTTTTTCACTTAAAACTTTTAAACAAAGTGTCTCAAGCATTTTGGGTTAGTACTGGAACAAAAAGCAGGCATTGGTTGAGATCTTTGGAGGTGTGAATCAACAGAGGTTTTCACAGTATGAGCAAAAATGTACAACCAACCTCCATAATACTGCATTTAATATTGCAAGTGAAAGAATATAAACTCTAAATAATAACAAGAAATTCTGTTGAAATGTTTAGTTAAATGGAACGAAAACAGTCACAGTTGACAATATCATAAATACATTAATTAGAAGTGTCTCCAAATAGCATGTGATTTTGAATTATTAACATAAAACACTGCATTATAAATGACTGCAAATTGCATTCCTAGTGTTCTCCGTGCATTTATTATGATGCAGAAAAAGTTGCAAACTACCTACCACTGTTTTAAACTTAATGACTAGTTTTATATGTCTATCATTCTTTTTAGATAAAATGAAATTATATATATCATGCATGTCATGAGCCACATAGAAAACTCAAAGTAGAGTAAAAAATGGCCAACTCTCTTTTCACATGGGTTCTTTGAATTCATGGTGAGGTGTTGTGAAGATTTCACTCCTACCCCTGCCTAGCTTCCTCTGTTCCATAGTTACAGTCCATTTACAATGTGCATGACATTTTCTAACCTTCCCAAAGGATAGCTTTCAGTGAGTACTTCTTAGTAATAGATAGATATAGATATAGATATAGATATAGATATAGATATAGATATAGATATAGATATAGATATAGATGTTATTTGTGATCTGAAGTTCCTTTAAAAAGATATACCTTTGTTAAAGATTCTCAGAGGCTTCTTTAATTTGCAGGCAGAGAAAGAGGATGGATATGCCAGAGCTTCTTGCTACTGCAAACACACTTCAGATGCACGAGCCACTTTATGCATCTAGCTTTACATGAGTAGTGGAAAATTGAATGCAGAATGTTGAGTTTTGCTAGCAAGTGCCCTTAACTGCTGAGCCAACTCCCCAACCCATCCAAAAGGCTTACTGACTGATTCGAATGTCTGTGATTTTGGAGAGTTGGAATGTTACAGAGCCAGAGTCAAATTATATTGGGCTATCTTTAGTCCCCTTAATAACCAATCATTGATCACCTCTGTGATTCACTTATAATTCATCATTGTAACTACCAGCCAAAATCTTTTGGGAATACATTAATAGGCCATTAGCTTCTGCCACCTAAAAAACTCAAATTGTCAGAAAACATCAAATCCTAGGTAACTTGCCTACATTATGGTTATGACCCAAAAATGTGGTTTTTGAAGTGCCTTGATTTATTGCTTTCTTTTATTCTGTAACTGTAAAAACTTCATGAGATCAGTACTACACTGCAACGTGTTATTGGGGGTGTACCTACGTTCCATATGTCTGGATTATGATCACTCATATTTGGCTCCAGATAAAGTATCTTTTACTCCTTTTGAGATGAGATCTATTTTTATTTCAGCATAGAGATTAAACTTTTAAGTATGCGAAAACTGAGGATTTAGCCTAATTTACCCTGATGCATGTTTCATTCACACTCCAAGGACAAGTCCTGAATGTGTTCTTCATTGAAAGGAATGCTTTGTATATAAAAATTTCAAATATTGTAATTTGCCTAAGGTTATATCCCCACTTAAACTCTCCACATTTCTTGTGATCAAATCTTTTTCTTTATATATATATGTTTTTATTTGATCAAAACAACTTATAAATAAGTGGTTTCTCAGGATTATTATTATTGTTGGTGATTTTTGGTTTTGTTTTTAGTTGTAGAACCCATCTGTGAAATACAATTTAAAGCCATTTGACCCAAGCTGAATAGGGGAAGCCATATACAGACATTTGGAAAGCAAATACAGTATATTTTAGAATTACTTACAAAAGGGTCTTATCCAAAGAGAAGGCATCTAAAGGAGAGGAACGCAGGTTTCTATCTTCTAACCAAGCTTCCTTCACTTTTCAAGGCCTCAAGTCACTCCATCAAAGCTCTTGATTTCCTCCATAACAGACATTCCACCATTGTGGTACCCTGCTAATGGGGCATGGAGGAAGTAGGGTTTTGCTGAGTCTGGCAGGCTTCTGGGACAGTCTCCTCCTGATAAGGAAGTTGAGGCAAAGTCCGAGGGCCCCTGTAAATCTTAGCAATCCTGAAAACTCCAGCCCACAGGCAGGCCATAGCTGTCCGATAAGAAAAGCAGTTCAAAGCCTAACTTAATCCAACTGCAAATAACAAACCTAAACAATAAGGTTTCATTTCCTCTGCTAACATCACCATTCTATCCATGTATAGAGTCATGTAGCCCCCTCAATTTATCTATGTAAATTAGGATACTGGCCCCTACCAATCAAACTCATGAGATGCCCACAGATCTTGCTTCCTATGCTTCTACCTCTGACTTTTCTCTATATAAACA
>PVHP010031489.1:0-20883 GCA_004024765.1 Zapus hudsonius | reverse complement strand
ATATATAATATATAATGGGAAGGCTTTGAGGGTTCTGTAGACAATGGTTAAGAATAACAGTGTAGAAAGATGATAGTTACATATAAATGGCTATAATTATCTAATTTTATGAATGTTTTCTTAATACGTAGACTGGAAATTTCCATGCATGGTAAAAAATTTCAAACTATCTTATCATTTTTGTCACTATCATTCAAAATTTCAAGTAAAACCCTATTTAGAGCTAAAAATCACTTTAAAATCACTTCACTTAGATATCATCATTTATTCCTCCAGACAAAAATTAGCAAATCGATAGAAATAACTTTGAACTGTCTACACATCAATAGGAAACTGAAAGTTGCCAGTAATTCAATATATCTAATCAGCACACATTGCCAAGTGGAAAATTCATGGCTCCAAAATAAGATAGTTGGATTCAGGTCTGTAAAATAGACATGATTTATTTCTATTAAATTTGTGTGAATGACATAATTCTCATAGGTATTTAACCTTTTGAGTAGTTGATCATTTAATCCAAATTATTTTGAATAGTTATGAGTATAAAACAAAATTATGTAGTGTTGCGGGTAACTGTATATATCTACAAGTGAATTAAACATACTCCATATTAGATAAGTCTCTGTCCTGATTCACAAAGAGAATCGTCATGAAGAATTATTGAAATAGCTCCTGGAAACTCATAGAAATGGTCAGAGGTTTGGCATAAACTCTACATGGTGCCAAAGATGCCTAATCATTACCATTCCACCCCAAATCCTTCTAATAAGTGGGTATTCCTTTTCAGAAGGGAGCAGTTGTGAGTTACCTACTTATCAGCCCACTGTGTAGCTCTGGGTCTCTAAACACTTGTCTGGGTTAGCTCTCAAGTTATCCCCCAGGGTACCTTTGTGCAGCATTATCACCTGCAAGTATTGACATTCATCTGATAGTATCAAGCTTTTCTCCACAAATGCAAGACCAAGGCAAACATATCCCCAGGGAGAGAAGAAAGGAAATTCACATACATATGGCCACCATAGTGTCAGTAATTTGCTGCTACTTGCAGTGAAGCTCTTAAGATTATCCATGGTCAGGTCCCTCTCCACTAACACTTTTGTTTGCCTTCCCTTTTATTCGTTCATTTGTGAGTGTGTCCTTATTAAACTTGATGATTTGTATGTCAGATCTTGAAATTCATAGTGTTTGTAGATCTGTGAAATTAGGTCTTGTATGAAACGACGTCTCATTGCTGTGACAAAACACCCAACCAGAAGCAGTTTAGGGAAGAAAAGAGTTTATTTTGGCTTATGGTTACAGAGGGTAGAGTCCACCACGGCAGTGAAGCAATGGAAGAATATACTGATCATATTCCTTCCAACCGTGTCAACAGCAGAGCAGAGTGATTAATGCCTATGCTCAGAGATTCATTCTCCCCTTTTTATACAGTCTAGGACCCACCCACAGTAAGGTGCATCTTCCCTCCTCAATAATATCTGTCCACCCAGCACATTGCTCAGTGAGAATAAATAGGAAAGCACCAGAGTTAATCTGATGCCTTCTACATTTTTGAAAATCTGGCAGGTACTAAGAAAACATGTAAGCATCAAATGTCTGGTCATGATCTCTTCCTAAAGTCCATTTCCCAAACGATCAATTAAATAGAACATGAAGTTATGTCGATGACCCCTGAACAACAAGGATTCTGACTTTGTGACTTTTAAGTGTCTACATAAATATGAATTTAATTTTTTCTTTAAAATTTTTTAATGATTTACAAAAATTTGCAGCCCTGAATATCAACCATCTAGAAAGCTATGCTGTACATTCATAAAATATATATAGTATATTTTGTTTACAACCATGAGATATATAGAAATATATTAGTAAAAGTTGAAATGTATCAAAACTTGCACACGTGTTGAGCATACTGAGAATGGTAAGATTAAATCAAACTGCCCCAAAATAAACATGGAAATAATGGATTCCTGTAATGCTTTGTAGGTCAATGCTACTGTATTAAGGACAGTTAGGAATATCTTCTTGGAATTCAATTTGATGCTCACTATCACTATTCGAGCATTCTTCTCTCTTCAGTAAATTATGCATGGTAGGTAATACAAAGTTATTTTTATAATTCTCACATATTTTTAATTCTAGATATTATGAATATATGAAAAAGGTGTTAGAGTTTGATTATGGTTAGATAATGATACCATTCAATTTTAATTGGTAATAAAGTTGGGGAAGTCAAACATAAACAATTTTTTAACTTACAAAGCTCCACATCACTAACACTAGAATGGCTGAGTCAACACTGCACTTGTCAGTCTTTCTTGTGGGTCTCAGTGACCCAAGGATCTCCTTAAAACATGCATCCAATTTGACCAACCCAGTGTAAGAATGAGTCTCTGTGTTTTAAGGCTTATTCTACAAAGGATCCAGATCCACTAACCAATCACAGTTCACCAGAGTTAGCAGCCTATGAAGAAGCAGAACTAAATCCAGTACACCAAATGACTAATGTAACCAAAAATCAAAGTGTGAGTCATACCTCAAAAATACACATTGTATTAGAAAGTTTGTTTCTTTAGAACCTTGTTATGCATTTATCAGAAAGCTTAGCTTAGTAACCTTAAATAAGATTTCATTAAATGAATTAAAATGCCAATATATATATGTATGTATGTATATATATATATATATATATATATATATATATATATATATATATCAACTAAGTTGATCTGAAAAATTCTCATAATTATACCAAAGATAAATTACTTTATTAAAATTTAATATTTCTATTAAAACCAAAGCAGTTTTTAAAACCAAATGTATAAATAAAAAATGCACGTCCAGTGGAAAAGACCAGGAGTTATAAAAGATTTTAATAATAACCATATTAGGAAACCAGCTTTCTTTATTCATAAACTGAACATGTTAGACATGTTGTATTAATTTTGTAAATATGTAGATATTTATGTTAAGATAATATATATGGAAATATGCTGAAATAATCAATAATCTATACTTCAGATATCTTCAAATACAAATACAGTTTTCTGCTACAGAGATCAGGCTGGTTATAGGTCATGCTTATACAAATGGCAATTCAAAATGTTTACATATACTTTTTCTTCCTGGTTTTAAAGTATGTGAAGGAAAGTGTGGTGGGGTTAGTTGGCCTTGCATTTTTAAAAGTGTCTTGATTTCACCTGAAAATATGTACAGATTCTCATTGCATAGATTCCACTTACATGAATAGTATGGTTAGCTTGATGAGGATTCAAGAAAACGATATAATTCCATACTCTATATAGTTATAGAAATTACAACTAATTTAGTGATAGATATCAGGGATTCATTAATTTTTAAAAATATTTTTATTTACCTGAGAGGGAAAAAAGTACAAGGTAGGTGAAGGGAGAGAAAGGTCACACCAGGGCTGTAAATGAGTGCCAGACACATGTGCCTTTTGGTGCATCTTGCTTTTCATGGATCCTGGGGAAATGAACCCAGACCACCAAACTTTGCATGCATGTACCTTTAACTGCTGAACTGTTCCTAGCCCACTCAAGGATTATTTTAAGCTTGTCATATATATATATATGAATGTATATATATGCCGTCAGTATAACTATTTAGAAAAACATCATAAAGAAATTCAGTGGAGTATGGTTAGGGAGGTGCAGTGTGCCTAGAGTCCTGGCTATTTGTGGAGCTGATGTTAAGAAAATTGAAAGATCATTTGATCCCATGAGCTAAAACCAGCTTTGAAAACATAGACATCTCTACTCAAAAAGGAAGAGGAAGTAGAAGTAGGAGAGAAGAGGGAGATGCAAAAGAAGTGAGAAAATGAAGGGAATGTGGAGGAGATATAAATGAAGGGAAGGGAGCAAGGGAGGGGGAGGGAGAGGAAGTCCAGAACTAGTTAGTGCAAAGGATTTATCAGAATTTTTTAATATAAATTCACAAACACAATGTGCACACACACACACAATCTCAAAGCAAGATAAACAGAAGGTATTTGTGATTTGTCCCGGGTGACAGATTTACGGGTGACATGCAATTCTTATACATTCTGCTGACTTAGGACTTCTTGTGACACATGTCACTGTTGATACATCAAGTTTAAAAGCATGTCTTTGAACTTCGTTATGACCCTTAATGACCTTTTGTTGTTTCTGTGGAAATGACCCCAAAATATTTACTTTATTCAGGATTCATGTTCCTAAATGAAGAACACATATGAATATATCTCTCTGAAGTGTTTCTTTGACAAACCATTGAGACAAAGAGTTTTAAGAAAGATCTCTATCTCTATCTCTATCTCTATATCTATCTATCTATCTATCTATCTATCTATCTATCTATCTATCTATCTATCTATCTATCTATATATATATATATATATATATATATATATTGGCTCCTGGCTTCAGAAGTTACAGCTTTGGGTTATATGACCTCATGGTTTCTTGGCATGTGATACAGCAAAACATTGAAAAGCTGGCTGGTTGTGCAAGCTCTTCATCTCACCATGGCTGCAGGAACTGTAGTACCATGGCTAGTTCAATCCACCCTTCAAGGACAAGCTCCTCCAATGATGCCTTCCTTTCACAATTCACCACCTCCCAACAGTCACAGTTTGAACCTATGAATGGATTAAACAAGCCATTGATTAAGCCAGAGCCCACATGGTCTGTTGTCTCTGGAAACACCCTCAGGGGCACATCCTGAAGTGTGCTTTACTGATCTCTTAGGTGAGGCATCTCTCAGGCCAGTGATTTTGACAAAAAGTAACCATGGCATCTTCCAGCATGGCTTCAGATTTTTCCAAAGCACAGAATTCTAATGATTTAAACCTCTGTCTTTATTTTCAGTCTTTGCACAATATCCACGGTGAAGTATCATTATTTTTATTAACTTGAATGTATTTTTATTGAGTCCTGTTTCCCTGCTCAAATCATTTTGCAAACAGTTGGACAATCTTTTCTCTCTTGGTTTAATGCCTGTGATAGCCTTCTTCCTCATGCTATCTGAATAAGGCTAAATTCTCAGTGTGACCCATGAGATTCCTTGAGATCTGGCCCTTCCTATCTGATTAACAGTCTCATTTCTTCCTTGCTTCCCCACAACTTCACATTAAATACTAGGAGTATTTCTTCCAATCAGCTATCTTCTCCCATTGGATTGTTTTAACATAGCCAGTTGCTTCTCTTCTTCTACAAGCCCTCTTATCTGTAAAAATAATTACTTTTGGCCTGCTGGTTTCTAAAGTCCTCACAAAGGGTAAAGAACATATACATTTTCCATAGTGTGAGCCTGCTTCCTCATTTACCAGGAACATTACCAATTAATTGGTAATGTTAATCTATTAATGTTAATCTATTTCTCTACTATCCCATTTTGGCTAATGCCCCCTTTTCCTCTTAATGTGGAGTGTTGACTTTCTTAGTTGATACATTTCATGTCTGGTCTATTTCTCCCCTCTCAATATTCCTTCATGTTGCATGCAAGGTACCAAGAATATAGGTGTTTTTGAATCAGCAAGATCTTGTTTAAAATTTCACTTCTTTCTATCCAATGTGTCATGTGCACATAGGTATTAACGAGTGTGTTTGGCCTCAATTTCATCATCTACAAAACTGGGGCAATAGTATCAAATGTTTGGTAGTTTCTTATCCCAAATGTCATCATGCATGCAAACTATATCACTGATAGTGTTAAAAGATAGACTTGTGCACATGAAAACTTAAAATAATATATATGAGCAGGTATAGCACCAAACCAGACACAGTCAGGGCTCCACACAGGAGTGCCAGAAGAAAAGATTTGTAAGGTGTTTGAGAGAAAGAGAAAAGGAAACAGTTAATTGGTTAAAGTAGAACCATAGCCTGAAGGTTATAGATTTGTAATAAACATTTTGTGAACGGATGTGTGACCAGAAGAAGGACTCCCTGAGAGAGAGTGAAGGAACGTATACCACTTGTTTTCAAAGGAAGGAAAGGTCTTAAAGCCATGCCAGGTGTTAAGAGTGTGCCAACACATAATTAACAAAGGGAATGATGAACAAATTGTCCTTGTTTTCACTGGGAAGACCAGGAAATGTGCATAAACAAATACCTTAGAAGAGTATGAGGGCAGAAAAGGCATTAAACTCAGAAGGCATGCTCACTCTATTTTCACTACAGAATAAATATCTTCATTTTCAAAATTATATGGAAATCTAAATCTAAAAATTCTAAAATCTAAAATTTTCAGATTTTCTATCACCCATGGTTGCCATTCTTCTCAATGTTTAAGGTGTTACTTATGGTGTATCTTCCTCAACTGATATGCAATTTCCAAGATTCACATTTAAGATTTCCCCTCCATTATGGTTTCACATTCTCTCTCTCCCCTGTTTTCCTCCCCCCTCTCTCTCATGTGTGTGTGTAAGAGAGAGAAAAAGAGAGGGAGTACTGGAGGTTAATTTTACCCTTTCCATTTCAATATAATAATCATCTCTTAGAACTAAAGTTGAAATTAATAAAGATCTTTTTCTAAAATTAGAAGGATCGATTTGCTTTGACAAGTTCTAACTGTTTATAATGTTGGATTATTTTCAAAATATTACAGATGTGGAAAAAGGGTAGAATTAGTTTTGAGCAAAATTATGGCTTGTAGGCAGATAACACAATCAACCTTTCAAAAGCAAACACCTCTTTCCAAGTACAGTTGTTAGGAAATGAAAGCTTTATTCAAATGCTAAATAAGAAAAAAAAAACTGATGATAGGAATAGAAACTTTGCTGAAGTAAAAAGATACTAGAATAGGATTTTCTGCATAGTTTGCAAAGACATCTCTGACTGCAGGTGCTGCCTGGCTGTTCATTGGTTGATCTGATGGCCTTGATCTCATTGACAGCTCTTGAAAGTGGAGAATTCTAGATAATGGACAGTTAGTATCATGATTGAGTGGTCCTGATCTGTTTGAGGATGGAAAATCAATAGCCTATTAGATTCATGAGGAGACCAGAGGGGAAGAGAGAGCTTGTCTCTTGTACCTTCAACACCAACACTACCCTAATTAAGCACCGCTGTAAAATGGAGGGGAGCCTGGAGATTTTAACTGGTAATGAGATGCAGGCTTGGAGTAAATGAAGTCGCCTCACCATAAGGCACACTGACAGACAATTAAACCTCTTTATCAATACAGCTTTCATCCAGAAATAAAATCTCATATGGCAGCTATAAAATAAATGGGGGACTGGGAAGCACTGTAAATCGTTTTCTCAGCTTGCGGTTATACTTATAACTTCTGCATTGTTTTGACATTTGGGTTTATTTGCATTAGAAGTTAGGCAGAGTGGGTAATGTTTCATGTTTTGTTTTTTTTTTTCTGCAGAGAAGTGTCTAGTGTGTCATATTCCTTGAAATGCTTCAAGAAAAATTTTTGATTAAGCATGAAGGTGATTAGAGATAAAAAGCAATTTCCTCAAATAATTTTCTGGACTGGAAAGAGAGAATATTTTAAAGAGTAAAAATTGCTGTTTGCATTTCAAAAATCTCTTTAAATGTTTTCAGAAATAGTTAATTTTATAGAGAGAGGCTTATTCTTGTTTCTTCAAATATTAACTTTTCCTCTAGTAGAAAAGACCATTCACCTTATTCAGAGAATTGTCCCATGTGAATTTTTCAGAATTGGGCCAGTGTTTATTTTAAATAAAATAATGAGAAAATAGGAACTCACTGACAATAAGATATATAGTGATGTACATGCTACTAGAGTACAGCCAAATAAGCTTAACTCAATGTCATTTGATAATGTGTCCTTAACAGAGAGACCTTTAGTTATATTATAGATTGATACCAGTGTCTCATAGAACTGTTTTTAGATCATTATTACCTGTTAAATTTATACCAAATTACTCTTCTCTGATATTCTTGATCATTTATTTTACTCTGTGCCATACTCATGTTTTTCTCTGTTGTGGAAATTAATCTCGCTCTCTCTCTCTCTTTTTCTCTCTCTCTTTCTCATCTCATCTCCAGTCTGGCTACACAACAATCCTCCTACCTCTGCCTCATGAGTACTGGGATTTAATGCATGCACCATCACACCTATTACTTTTTTATTTTTAAAAATGTGTTCATGATACACACCACTACACCTTCATGCAATTGGTATTTTTAAATATATTTACATATAGATTAATGCTAACATTTACAAGTTTACCTTTTTCTTAAAGGCAGAGAAATAATACACCTGATCTATTTTTCCCCACCACATAAAGTAAGGATACGTCACATTTTGTTGAATATTACATAGTTAATATAGTTTCCAACTTCGTAGACTCTCGGAGTGGCTTCTCATTTCCTCTTTCAGATAACAAATCATTCTTCTGTAAGCATTTGCTATTTCCTTATTTCTTCTACGTTATTTGGTTATTTGTCCTGTCTGCATTCTGTGGCTTGGTTGTGTGAGTTTCAGGGATATTACGGTGATATTTTAAACCTTGAGAAATGTTACAGGAATATTTTACCCAAAGCTATTTTGCTCAAATGGTTTTTATTGAGCATCTATTAGATATATTGTTCTGGGATATAATCATACAGTGGTACAGATGTATACATTTCCTCACTCACTCAAAAAGCATCTATGAAACACTGAGCCCTGCTGCTCTTCTGCTTCCTGAAGGTTCCAAGGCTTTTGCTTCTGGCAAAATAAATAAAATAAATAGATAAAATACTAAAGTATAAAATACTAAGCTGTTGACATAAAAATTCAATATATAATGCACACTTGACATGTGAAATTTTATAGTAATAACAATGAAATAAATATTATAATAAACATATCTTCATGGGTGTAGAAAAACTTGAAGGTTGTGATTTGCTTTAAACATGGAGGTAAGCTATAGGAAGGAGTGCAGGACAGTCTTGCAAGTAAGTGGGATTTTTTAAGTGGAGAAGAAATGGAGAAAGGCTCATGAGTGCAGAGGCATGCAGCATAAGTAATGAGTCAGCCATATCTGATGCTCATTTGTAGGTGGGTAGGATGGAATTAGGGGTCAGATTGCAACAGGGTGCCATGCTGAGGCATAGAGGTATTACACTGGAATCAGGGAAAAGCCAATGCAGACATGTTGGGTAAATTTTGTTGTCAACTTGACCTGTTAGCAAACTTGGGTGTGTCTAAAGTTGTTTACAGTAGCCCTTTCAGTAGGGGGGCAGGATGTAAGTAAACTCAAGGGAGTTAGAACTGAACATCCCTTCCTGGGAGGGCATTGCAGGAAGGAAATTCCAGAGACTGAGAGTTTCAACAAGTCTGGAAAAGGCTTGCAAGACCCCACCCTAAGAAAAAGGAACTCTCTCTATTCCCCTGCCTGTTTGCTGTTGTGTGTGTGGAGCTGATGAGGGTTTTGCTCTCTGCTAGGACTGTGATAAAAGGGGGCACCCTCTTTCACCATATGTAATTTCCCCTGGATCTGTAAATTCAATCTGTCCCTTCCTCCCATAACTGTGTCTGGTTTGGAGGATCATCCCTTCAGCTTGTCACTATGACAGAATTCTTCTAACCAGATAGCTTTGTATGCTTCCCAGACATGGCTGAAGGCAAGAATCGGAAGGAATGAGCAGCATAAGATGTGTGCTTAAATCAAAAGTAGCAGGAAGAGTGGAAAACTATGAGTCATCACCGAGTTCAGTGTCTAAAAGTAGGTGATAATAATCATTTTCGGCAAGTAGGGAAGAGAGAAGGCAAAAGAGAGCACAGGGCAGATAGGAAAGTTATAATTCATAAGACATAAGTACTCTCTATAGAGTGTGTGCAATATAGGAAGGTGTTAACATTGAACTTGTTTTATGAGTACTATCCAAGGATTTCCAATTATCTTAAATCAGTGATGTTGATCAATGAGTATCTTTCACCATTTTGGGATTGTCATTCCTTGGACATATGTAATACTCTTACTATTTCACATATTTTTTATTTATTAGAGAGAGATGGAGGGAGGGGGAGAGATTGGACATGGGAGGGCCTCCTGCCGTTCCATTTCAACTCCAAGTCATGCACCACTTTGTGCATTGGCCTTAATATGGGTACTGGGAAATCAAACCAAGGCACTTAGGCTTCACATTCAAGTGCCTTTAACAACTGAGACATCTCTCCAGCTCTAATCTTCGTAACTTTTTTAACTTATTCATTCTCACAAGCTTCTCCATTAGAAAATACTTATATGCAAAATGCCTGATAACATATGGGAATGTATATTACAGGCACTGTTGGATCCGAAGGTGTAGTGTGAATGGTTATTATGTCCTCTGCCATGAAACCTGTTCTTAATTTCATTAATATATTTCTCAGACAGAAACTGGGATTTGTGTTTCCCTGGCATTCTTGAATATCTGAAGATTATCCAGTAACTAATATTGACAGAGAATTTACTTCTTACCTTATTAAGAGACAGTAAATTTTGCAAAAAAAAATTCATTGGTAAAAACCTTCTGCCTTATTTTACAGATAGGTGAAATGAAGCTTTAAGAAGTTAAGCCATTTACTCAAAGCTCAACTAGAATAATGAAGAAAAGATTTTACTAATGTTAAAAGCCAGAACCATAGTGATGTTAATAAACTGTAATAAACTTTGAAGTAAAGAGCTGTTTCATGTATCTTCTTATCTCTAGGAACTAAACTATATGTCTTGTAAATAATACTTTCTCAATAATCAGGGTCAGTTACCTTTCCATTATAAACTAAATCTGGAGCTGTTGTATCTGATCTTATCTCTCAATGTTTCTGCATCTAGAAACAGATACACCACAATGATAAGTGGGTTCTGCTCCAGCTTCATGAACAAATAATCCTTTCATGGTTAATTTGAGAATTGTTTTACTTGTTCAAAACAATTAAGTCAAAATTGATATATTCTATACTTAAACATTCTCTTTTGAGATAGTTATAGATACACATATAGTTTTAGAATATAACATGATAATGTCTTAAGTTATACTGAAAGCAGAAAGTATGACTAAATGGTAGAGAGGGTAGATAGATGTGATAGATAGATAGTTAGCTATAGATGATAGAGATTCATAGATGATAGATATTGGTATATGATAGATAAATGATAATAATAGATGGGTGGGTAGATACATAGATTATAGATGGATGATAAATAGACAGAGATATAGGTAGCTGTATTGTAAGATTTTTTTGAACATGTTTTTTTAGTCCAAGTAATTCTATAGTATGCTTTCTTCAATCTAGAGACCCAGTAGAGCTGTCATACGCCAAGTATTCAACTCTGCCTAACACTCTGGGGCTCCAATATCTGAGTCAAACTACAGATGTTCCTGGCAAGGGCAGGGAGACCTGACCCATTTTTCCAGTTGAGTGTTCCATTTGGGCCCTTAGTGGCTTGCTGATGCCCGTCTACACAGCTAAGAGCTGATCTTTGCTTTGTCAACTTATTCAAATGTCAATCTCTTTGAAGCACCCTCAAGATGCTCTCAGAAATGTTTTATCCACTCTCTGTGAATCCCTTACTCCAATCAAGGTGTCACTTCAAGATCTCACAAATCCCATGTTGCTTTGACATGGTTCCTCACAATGATGACATCCTGAGAAACATCAGTACAAGATCACAGGCCAGTTATTGTCACCGCCAACGTTCAGAGCAGTTCCATCACTCAAGCATCTCTTGGCCATTTACGGAAGGTTTGCTTCCACTTCATCTTCTCCTAAGTCCTTTGGCTTACCACTAACTTACTTCATTTCATAATTTCTTTTATTTCAAGAAGGATATATGATGAGATCCCATAGTAAGATGTTCACTGACATAATCCCCTGGAAATTGGTACAGGTTCTCACTCCTTTCTTCCACTTATTGCTGAAGATCTTTTGACCCTTCATAGAGCCATTTTTAAAATTCTGATGAAGATAAATTTATCCATTTCTTTTAAAAATATATTATATATATTATTCATGTATAAAATATATTTTATTTATTCATTTTCAAGCAGAGAGATACAGAGAGAAAGAGAGATAGAGATAGAGAGCACACCAGGGCCACCACCTTGTGGTTCTGGCTTAGGTGTGTACTGGGGAAATGAACTAGAAGTTTTAGGCACTGGAGGCAAGTGTCTTAACCTCTGAGCCATCTCTCCAGCCATATCCATTTCTTTTCATTTAATAAATCATAATTTTGTTATCACATCTAATAAGTCTTTTAAAACACTTACTCGGGAAGATTTTTTTTCTGTCCTTTTTTCCTACAAATTTTATAGTGTTCTATTCTGCTTTTTTAAATCTACCATCAATATTAAGTTTATGCTTGTGTAAGTTTTAAAACAGGTTCCTGGTTCCTTAGGCTGACACTTTCCTGGTCCATTGACTAAAGGAATTGACCATCAGTATACTTTCATGCTTGTTCTTGCTGACATTTTTATGTTGCCCACTTTTCCAGCTCCAAGCCCCAATTACATGAGACATAAAGAAAACAGATGAAACTTACTAGTCTTAGGAAAAGGAGAGCTGGACATCAAAGTCTTAATAGAATTCATTCAGAAGCAATTGCCATAGGGGAAAGAGATCTTGACCAGGACAAGAGGTGGGAGATGGAAATTGGTAAGAAGCATCTGAGGTAAAGGAGATCCTGGTTAGACTGACAGGATTCTTGTGGGAATTTCATGATGCAGGTCAGGCAACAGTGGTCAAGTGGTGAAGAGGTTCAGAGAGTAGGACTGCATTCGGGTCAGTAAAAGAGGATTTGTCACGACCACACAGTATCTCCAGTCTACCATGGTCCCTGCTTGGTCTCTGGTGCTCGGTTCATGTTTCAAAAATATTTTTACATATTGTAATATAAGCAGCATATTCCATAGAGAGTAAGTTTATATATTTTTGTAAATGTATTATATTTAGGGAAAATGCTTCATAAATAGAAAAATATACCAAATATTTCAAATAAGCATAGTGAATTGTTTGATTATGTTGTTTCTTTTGCTAAGCTTAGTGAATTGCTTGGTATATTTGAAAAGATAGGATAATATTGAATTAATAGTACAATCTCAAAATATGCTTTTAATACTTTTACATATGGCATCATTACATTTAGTGACAACAATTCCTTATGGAGGAATTTTAAAAAATAATAAAAACCTATACCTGGAGTTTTAAAAATGTATGCTTTCTCTGTATCACAATCTCTATTGACTGTGTCCAACTCTCCACCTTGGTCTCAGCGATCCTTGAAGAGTCATTATTTCATGCTTGCAAATTTTCATTAAAATTTTCCTGCTAGTGTTTCTCAGATTTTAGTTTCTATTCCTAATTTTTGAGGACTCCTCTTGTTGGCCATGTACTTCTTATCAAACCACATCATTTTATAGATATGTTATTTCACTGCTCTCTCAGTGTTTCTGGCTCTTTTCCTGTAATACTATTTTCTACCATATCTGACCTCATGAGCCCATAAGGAAATTAACATCCTAAAATATTCTTTTATCTTTATTTTGATTCAGTTGGATTTTTATCCAGGGACAAAAAAATATCAAATAGTAATGTTTTACACCTTACCGGAATATTTATGCTAATCATAGATGTGAGAATATTTTAAACATCTGAGGTCTCCTTCCAGCACTACATTTAATGCTTTTCTTCAGGAACAAATCCTTTGAAATTTAAATGTGGAGTCAGCACATGCTGATGCCATGGCCTTCATGTCTTCAGCAAATTCAGAAGATCAGAAGGTGTCTGCAAACTCCTGAGCCACTTTCGACTTGGAGATTTGAAAGAAAGATAATGCAGAAGCCTGTGTGTCTCGGTGTGTGTGTGTGTGTGTGTGTGTGTGTGTGTGTGTGTGTGTGTGTGTGTCTAAAGAAAATTTTAATATTATTTCTTAAGTAAAACTTTGAATGAGCAAATCATGTGTTGGTACAATCATTCCCTCCTCCCTGCCCCCATTCCACTGAGGGGCCTCCTAGGTGGGATTTCTGGAATGCACCATGGGGTCAAGATTTGTCAAGAGTTGTGCAAACAGCAGTCAGTCATTGGGTGGGGGGGGGGCAATGCCTCTGAGTATTCCTCCCCACCAAGACATTTACAATCTTTCTGCCCCCTCTTCTGCAAAATTCCCTGAGCCATGGTGGGTGAGTTCTAGAATTCTGGTTTGGATGATTTTGAGCATCCTCAGAGTCTGTCTCCACCAACCTGGTGCATGTTGACAAGGTTAAAGCAGCACTCTTGCTCATCTTGACACTTCCTTTGTGGTTCACATGGGCCCTAGCTGATGTCCTGCCAGGGCTATCAGGTCTGGTCTTGATGATAGAATTAGGTTGTAGTTGGTCCTTGCTGCTTTCTGAACGTGAAAACAGATTCCCCAATGGAGAGTGAGACCAGCCTAGGTTAAATAGGATAAACATTGTTAATTTGGTAGATTATGATTCTTAACTATTGTGAATTGAGCAGTGATAAACATGGTTAAGCAAATGTCTCTGTATTGAAAAGAGGCTCCTTTAAGGTAGATGCCCAGTAGGGAAATGACTGTGTGAATTGGTAGCTATGTTTTCATCTTTTTCAGGAGTCTCCATATTGATTTCCACAATGATTGTACAAGTCTACACTCCCAACATCAGTTAATGAGGGTTCCTTTATCTCTGCATCCTCACCAACATCTATTTTTGTCATATTTTTTAATGATTGCCATCCTAGCTGGACTAAAGAGGAATCTCATAGTTTTAATTTGCATTTCCCTGATGATTAAGTATGGTGAACATTTTAGGTATTAGCCATTTGTATTTCTTCCTTTGTGAGCTCCTACTAATTTCACTGCCCCATTTTTTTAACTGGGTTATTTGATTTTTATTATTTAATTTTTTGAGATCTTTGTAGATTCTAGATATTAGACCTCTGTCTGTGGTGTAGCTGTTGAAGATTTTTTCCCAATCTAATGGTGGTCTGTTGGTTCTGTGTATGGTATGTTTGTATGCACAAATGCATTTTAGCTTGATGAGATCCCATTGGTTGAGTAATTATTGAATTATCTGGGCTTCTAGAGTAATGTGCCAAAAAGAAATTTTTCCCATTAATATTACGGAGAGTTCCCCCTATTTTTTTCTTCCAAGTATTTAAGAGTTTGAGGCCTTATATTGAGGTCTTTAATCAATTTGGATTTGACTTTTGTGCTCAGAGAGAGGAGTGGGTCTAGTTCACTTTTTGCATGTGATTATACAATTTGTCTCGCACCATTTATTGAAGATGCTCCAGTGTACATTGTTGGTACCTTTTGTCAAACATCAAATGGCTATAGCTACTTGAACTAATGGCTAGATCTTTAATTTTGTTCCATTGTTCTGTTAGTCTGTTTTTATATCAGTACCGTGTTGTTTTTGTAACTATGGCTTTGTAGCATTAAATACATTTAAAAAAACTACAAAAGCCCAAACTGCTATCTTTGTTGATATATATATATATATATTTTTTTTTCTAAAACATGTACACCTGATCTGTCATTTTTAGAAGTGAAAAGCTTTCTTAAAGCTTGACACTACAAATATTCACTGGGTTGGCTTCTGCTTAGCGAGTATTCCCTTGATTTGTAGTTATTTAATTCTTAATTCTACTGGGTGCTCTGTTTCATTTCCCTATAGTTTTGTGCTGGCTTTTGCACATCTATACCTTCCAAATGAGCTCATCATAACATCCTATTTGGTGGCTTGTGTTATTGCTGATCTGGGTTTTATTTCTCTCTAGATGTTTTATGTGGATTATGCTTTTTTCTTCTTTTTAAGGTATTCCTACCGAATAGAATTTTGAGTTGAAATGTTTCTCATAGGTCAGTGTCATGGTTTGATCCAGGTGTCCCCCACAAACAAATGAATTTGTTCTGATAGATCGATCCTCAGCTGATGGCAATTTGGGAATTAGAACCTCACTAGAGCTGTGTTGTTGGGGTGGGCTTATGGGGTTATAAACAAGCTCCCCCTTGCCAGTATTTGGCACACCTTCCTGCCACTGTTTGCAGTGCTGTGGCAGAGGTGATGTCCACCCCTCTGCCCATGCCATCATTTTCCTTGCCAGGATGGAGTCTCCCCTCAAGTCCATAAGCCAAATAAACTGATTCCTCTACAAGATGCTTTTGTTTGGGTTCTTTCTGCGCAGCAACTAAAAAGCTGACTGCAACAGTCAGGTATGTGAGCACCTGGTTCCCATTTAGTGGTGCTGTTTGGCAAGGTTGTGTAACCTTTAGAAGGTGAGGTCTTGCTAGAGGAAGCAGGTCCATAGGGATAGATCTTGAGGTTTTGTAACTCCATCCCATTTTCTGTACAACCTCTACCTCTTACCTCTGGCTGAAACGTGACCAGTTCTCTGCCATGTTCCTGCCACCTTATCTTCTCCATGAAATCTGCCCTCAAAATTGAAAGCTAAAATAAATTCTTTAGTTCTTTATGTTGCCTCTGGTCAAATATTTGTCCATAACAAAGAGTAAGTAGCTAAAACCCTCCCCATGGAGGATTGGGTCCAGGACCCTCATAGATACCAAAATTCTCAGATACTTGATTCCCTTATACAAAATACTATATGACATATATACATCCACTTTTTAACTACAGATCATCTCTAGATCATTGTAATATATAATATAATGAAAATACTTATTGTATTATCTTGCTTATGAAATAATAACATGGGGTTGAGAAGATGGTTCAGTGGTCAATAGACACTGGCAGAGCCTTCTGGGCCAGATTAAATTTGACAAAATGACACATGTGTGCCTACAACAATGGGAGGCAGATCCAGGAGCATCTGAAGCCTATGGGCCATAAAAAGTTTATCAAAGATACCTCAAAGTTGTTCTCTGACTTGCCCATGTGCATGGTGGCATGCACACACACACACACAACACACACATTCAAGTAAATGTATTCAGAAAATAAAAACAAGTACTAAGCCTAGCTATGTTCAGTACAGACCCATTCATTTCTGAGTACTTTTGATCTGTGGTTAGCTCTGCAGGTACATAAACTAAGATTTCTCAGAACTATTTTAGTACATACTCATAAAGAAGAAAGAGTGTTTACATGATATAGATGGTCAAGATGTGTAATTCTGTCTAAGCAATCATTTTCTTGATATGCATCCTAGCCTAAACTATAAACTGAAATGTCTAAATTTTTCAAAATATTGGTTAGATAAACATAGTGCCTTGGGGAATTTTTTTTTAATGCAGAAATAGCCAGGGTAAAATGAGGATGGTTTAAAGAAATGTCAGACACTAAACAGGATGATGCTGAGAACAATCCTTCAATGTCTTTTGATAAAAAATTACTTCAAAATATTCAAATATTTTAATAATTAAAATTATACATATGTTTTAATGTCACATACAGATGAACCCAAAGGAAATGTTAAGAAATACTTGTCAGTCCTTACACACACTTGAGAATCACCCAGCCTCTGGCATATAGTGATCAGCCACTTTTTCAGTTTTTATTTTAATTTTAAAAGAGGTATTTTAAAGGCTTAAGATGATATAGTTTCCTGAACTACTTGAAATTACATGTTTGTAACAGATCATCCAGGCTGAGGGAGGAAGCATCATTTGCTATTCCATAGCATGGTTAGCAAGGTAGTGATAGGCTAAGAATGAAATTAGAGAAAGTGTTTTGGCCCAGAAATCCAACTCCCTAAGGAAAGCAGAAGGTGCTTCTTGCCTTGAATCGATCACATGTAAAAAATCAGATCAAATCTCTCCAGGCCTTACATTTTAAAATGACTTTTCAATACAACTGAACTCATAAAGTATATTCAGTGTCTACCCTGAAGAGTTAATCTGTGTCATGGATCTATTGAGCAGTAAGGAGGATAGAATGGCATTAGCAGATACCACTGAAATATTTATTTTCAGTCTCCACTCCCCATGCTTACACGAGGCCAGTTATTTCACAGGGTTCCAAATACACAATGAACAAAACAAGTAAGTTACCAAAATTCAGATGTTTTAACCACATCATTATTAAACAAAAAATCAAAAGGCAAAAAGACAAGAAACCCATATTAGCATGTGATTTGTTGTGAATTTCAGAGTTATAAAATTTACTTTTATTCGCTATGTCTCTATGCAATAATACTCCCCATACAGGATACAGAATGGCAATTACACAGGTTGGGGAGATAAATGAATTATTAAATATAGATTATTAGAATGGTTTTACCGTATGACCTGAATGCAGGGCACCTGTGTGCTGTTACATTATTCAAATGGCCAATTAAATGCCAACTTAATAGATCAGAACCACAGTGGACCTTCTAAGGACAGCCTGTCATGAAAATAAGGATTTGATTGTATATATTGGGACAAATCAAATGTATATTTCAGCAAGCTAAACACAATGAGTGTTGACTGTACCAGTGTCACAGAATCACTAATGTTTTAACAAATTCTTTCAATTTCAATTTTACCCATTTTCTTTTCTAAAGGAAGGACACTTTTATAAAAAAAATGATTACATGTGGGATTATATATGGGGAAAAATCAGTATATAAACTAAAATATGTATTTGTCCATGCATGGTGGTGCTCACCTGTATTACAAGCACCAGGGAGACTGAGACTGGAAGATCATAACTTGGAGGAAATTCTGGGTTACATGGTGAATTTCAGACCATCCTTAACTGCCTATTATGAACCTATTGAAAATAAAAACAGAAATGGTAAATTTATCTAAACAACCCTTCCCAATGCTTCCAAATATTGCTCAATAGAAAGATTCAAAACATATTAATTTGGTGAAAAAGATAATATATTTTAAAATGAGAACAAAGAAATTATACAAGAAATAGTGTGCATGTGAGTATATATCTATATACACATATATATGTATACATATATGCATATGCATGTGTATTCCATACAAATTAGCACATATATATCTATTCTTATTTAATATAAATTTTGATGGTTTATTCCAAGTAAAAACATTTTCATTGACTACTTACTGAATGCCTACTCAAGAACTATGATACAAATAAGAAATGATATCTAAATGATTGCCAAATAGACATGTAGGCATTGTTACCACATCTCAATTTCTGAGTATGAAGTATCATATTTCATTCTTGATGTCTGAGTACTTTGCAAAATAAAAGTCTGAACACATCCAGTTGTAATATGAAGTCTTTTGGGCATTAAGATAGATATCTATGTCTATAAATTGGTAGATCAATTGATAGACAGATGGAAATAACATCATAATTTCTATTCCCCTACTTATAAATTAAGAATAAAAACTTTTCTTATGTTTAAGAACATTGTTATGACTACAAGAACTGATGCACAAGATAGATTTGCAGAAACATGGATATGATCATTAGAATTAATGCGAGAGAAGTCACGACTATGATTCTTATTACTCTGAACTGATCACTGAAATTTCTACTTCTCTTTCTTTTCCTTTCTTTTTTTTTTTTGTCTTGGTGCCATTTCAGTGATATTTGCTAATGTCACTCTATCCTCCTCACTGCTCAATAGATCCATGACACAGATTAACTGTTCAGGTTGGACACTGAATGTACTTTATATCTTCAGTTGTATTGAAAAGTCATTTTAAAATGTCACTCATTACTTTTGCTTCTCTGTTAAAATGATGGATTTGAACAGTAGATGGCCAGAAAAAAAATTGATTTAGAAGTTCTGATTTATAAGCCACTAACATCACATTTTAAAAAGATACGTTAGAATAAAATGCAAAGGTGATTTATTCTTTCTGGCAGGACTGTTATTGATTAGTGTTGAACTTAGTCCAGTGATTAGTAGATAGTAGGCACTCATTAAGTAGCCAGTGTATAGATGGATTAATCAGTTTGGACTTGTCCTTGAACTAATCCTCAACACATGGCCATAAACAGGAGAAGATATGAATGGACTATGCACATTATCACAGGGATTGGGGAGCTTGCTCATTGGTCATTGCAAGCTGGCTGGCTAAATGTGGCTCTCTAGCACCCACATAAAGCCAGAGGCAAAGGGTGCCTGGATTAATAAACCCAACATGCTTATGTCAATAGAAAGTGGAGTGAGACTCATGCTCTTCTGTGCATGGGGGTGGATAAATAGGGATCAAGGAACATTCTTTCTCAAGCAGGGAGGAAAGACAGCTTAAACACTTTGAGGTTGCCCTCAGACTGCTACTAGGGCACCATGGCATACCCAAGCCCATTCACACACACTCTCACACACCACACCCACACATGATACAAGTAAGCAAGCACATACTAATGAACTCAGGGTACTCGGTATAATTCCCGTGTTATATCATCATCTTTATAAAATAACATTATCATAAGATAAAGACTAGTAAAAAAGAAAGAAGCAAATGCATATGGTAGATTTTAATGTTTACTTTTTTGCAATATGTTGAATACTTGACATCTTTTTTTAACTTGGAAGAATTCCAAATAAGAGCATTGCCTATCAGCAGTCTGCAATCTCTGAAAGGCACACTTTTACATACCAGTGTATTAGATGCTGATTTCATACATTCAAGAATTGATCTTCCAAGAATCACATAATGGCATACAATGATTTTGACTTTCAAATATTTCTGAGGGAAATTGATAACATGGAAGCAATGTAAAAGGAAAAGTATGTTTTGCTTCTGAAGTGAGACAAAGTTTTATGAGGCATATTCTTCACTATTCAATTCTAATATATTCTAATCTAGTTCTCCAGGGAAAAGTGTCAGCAGAAAGGAATTCAAGACTTTATAGAACTATTATTTTCATATCATTCTTCCATCCCTTAGCTAACATGCATGTAAAGCCCCTTACTTATGTCCTAAGGATTTTGTAACCATTCTCATCATAACAGCTACGATAGACACTCGATTTTGTTTCACATTTGGTAGTAAGAAATAAT
>PVHP010031488.1:0-20881 GCA_004024765.1 Zapus hudsonius | reverse complement strand
CAGGTTTGATTCCACAGTAACTACATAAAGCCTGATATACAAAGTAGTACACATGTCTGGAGTTTGCAGCAACATGAGACCCTGGCACACCCATTCATATACCTTCCTTCCTTCTCTTTTTCCTTTCCCTCTCTCCATCTCTCCCTTCTTTTCTCTAAGTAAACAAAAATTTTTAAATACCTTTAAAACAAATTTAAAAACCTTCTTACTACTAGTTGAGTCTATTTCTAAGCTCTATTATACTCTATTAATCTACTATTTCTTCTCTAATTGCAAAGTGTTAGTAGTTATTGTTTCATAATACATTATAATGTTTAGAAGAAGGGTTCGGCCTTATTTTACTTTTCAAAAATGTCTTACTATTTTCACATGTTAACCTCCCCAAAGAACCCAACTACCAGTTTGTCAATGTACTGGATGTATATTAAAGATGAACCAGGGCTGGAGAGATTGCTCAGTGGTTAAGGCCTGCAGTGCCTAAGGGTCTGGGTTCAATCCCCCAGTCCACACATAAAGCAAGATACACAAAATAGCCCATGCGTCTGGAGGTTGTTTGCAGTGACTTGAAGACCCTGGCAGCCCATTCTGTATCTGCCTCCCCCACCTCTCAAATAATATCTTTTTTTAAAAGAAGAGCTGACCAGGTGTCATGGCACGGATTCTCAGGAGGCTGAGGTAGGAAGAACACTTGACTCTAAGATCACCTGGGGTTATATAGTGAGCCCAGGTCTCAAGAAGAAAAAAAAGGGGGGCAGAACTTAGGAAGTAGAGACAGAAAGATCACAAGTTCAAGGACAGTCTTGGTTACAGAGTTCAAAGCAATCCTGGTAGATATGAAACCCAATCTCAAAAAGCTAAAATTAAAAAGGAACCAAGGCTTTTATATGTATTAACAGAGAAGCAAGCAAGATTCATTTGCTTCACACTTCCATTTACAGTATGGACTTTAGAGCAGCTACGTTACATAAACTGGCCAAGCACCAAAGCTGTCTCTAAGTACTACAAGTTTTCTGAATTATTATTGCTTTTTTGGTAATGCTGGGGGCTGATCTCAGTGCTCACAAATAGGAGGAAAGTATTTTACCACTGAGCTACAACCCCAACCTTACTACCAGGTTTTGGCTCTTCGTATGGTTATAAACTGAATCCAAAAATGGCACTGTAAGCAACAAATCAGAGACGGAGAACTAGTGCTCTTCTGGTCTGGTGTTTTTCATCGGGACTTGATCAGACACCTGTCTTGTCTCCATTCTTTGCGTCTCTTGCCCTTCCATTCTCACCCCCTCCCTTAGGGTCTTTGTTGACTGACCTTCAGGTCGGGTCAGTGTCCAAGCCCCTAAAAGTTCAGTCAGAGCCCATGTGTAGAAAAGGCAAGGCAAAAGGATGGCTAGACATTTTATGTCAAAGTAAGATGATACAACAACCATAGCAATGATCTGATTTGCATCATGACTTTATATGAGTTGCTCGGTTTTTCAAACAATGGAATTTGGGGAAACAAGTATTGCTATTTTTATACTAGTAAGCTTTTTGCCTAACAGTAAGAATTAAGACGACACTGGGGGGCTGGAGAGATGGCTTAGCAGTTAAAGCATTTGCATATTCCACTTTGTGCATCTGGCTTTATGAGGATACTGCCTGGTTGTTAGGCAGAAGGACCTGAGTTTAATTCCCCAGTACCCACATAAAGCCAAATGTACAAGGTGATGCATGTGTCAGGAGTTCATTTGCAGTGGCTGGAGGCCCTGGCATGCCAACTCACTCTCTCTCTCTCTCTCTCTCTCTCTCTCTCTCTCTCTCTCTCTCTCTTTCTCAAATAAATACATTTTTTTTAAAAAAAAGTGACTAAATCATTCACCTTTCAAGGATAACTCTGTCTTGAATTGTTAGGCACAATTAAATATGACTTTTCTATAGGCTGAGTATGCTTCATGTGAACTATTTTGGACTGGAAGTATTTCAGATTTCAGATTTTTTACATTTGCAAATAGACAACCATGCCAAGTGTCTTTGGCCTGCAATAACACCTACTTAAGAAGTTGCTTCAGGAGGATGGCAAGTTCAAGATCAACATGGGCTACAAAGTGATGTTAAGGTTAGCTTGAGCAATTTAGACCCTGATTGAAATTAAAAAGTAAGAACAGAGCTGAGGATGTGGCTCAGTGTATATAGCATTGGCCTGGTGTGTAGAAAAGCCCTGGCCCAGCAACACTGAAGGCAAATTTACACAATATTTTTATGAGGTTATGTGTGGAATTTTCCCACCTACATGATGTTGGTACTCAAAAAGCATTGGATTATCAGCTGTGTAGATAACATAAACCTGTACACCTAGCATTTGGGAAGTAGAGGCAACAGGGATCACAAGTTAAAGAGGAGAGCTTAGTCTACATAGTAAGTTCCAGGCCAGTCTAGACTACATTGTAAGAAAAAGGTTTTGGAGTATTTTGATTTCAGATGTTCAGAGTAGGGATGTTAAAGAAGTACTAAATTCTTTTAAAAAAGCTTTTATTTATTTATTTCCAAGTGTGTAAGAGTTTGTCTGAGCATGCCAGGGCCTTTTGCCCTTGCAAATGAGTTTCAGACATATGCGTCACTTTGTGGGTCTAACTTTATATTGGTATTGGGGAATCAAACCCAGGACAGCAGGCTTTGCAAGCAAATGACTTTAACCACTGAGCCACTTTCCCAGCCCACAAGATGCACTAAGTTCTTTAGAAATTCTCTTACCTGAATGCTACTTTCTTCATCCTCCCGGGGTGATTGTGCCGGCATGACTTCCACGTCTGAATTGTCAGAGGAGGTATTACGTTTTCTTTTCTTACCCACTACAGGAGTGATGGTGCTGAAAGGAAAAAATAAATAAAAATAAATAAGTGAATCTTATTTTCAGTGAATGCAAGGAAACTTCAAGAAAGGCGTGGTGTTGTATGCCTTTAATCCCCAGCACTTAGGAGGCAAAGGTAGGGGGATCACCACTGAGTTCTAGGCCACCCTGAGACTACATAGTGAATTTCAGGTGAGCCTGGGCTAAAGCAAGAGCCTACCTTGAAATACACAAAAACAAAACAAAACTATTTAAACACAAGCTAGGTAGATTTCCAGACAGAAATGTTTGGCTCTCTAGTCTGTAGGATACTGAGCTATTTAGTTTAGTATTTGAAAAAAAGACCCTGGGGTTAGAGATAATACCTGTCATGATAGTTGTCAAGGACCAAATAACATGAACGAAACCTACTGTTTACAAGATGAAAAATCTCAGGGGACAAAAAGCTAATAAGGAAGGAGCAATTGTAAGATATGGAAGAAGAGGACACTCAAATGGAACAAGAATTCTGGCAAGCCACAGTTCCTCACCAGTACTCACATCTAACAGTGATATAAGAAATCTCTAATTCACAGATGAAATGTAAAAAGAGGTAGTTTTATCTCTAAGTAGTTCTGTTTTTACTTATGTGGATGGTAGGGTTGGTGAGAAATCTCTTTCACACTACAGTGATTGAAAATTAATCAGGAATATATAGGACTAGAGAGATGGCTCAGCAGTTAAGGTGCTTGCCTGCAAAGCTTATCAACCCGGGTTTGATTCCCCTGTATCCACATAAAGCCAGATGCGCAAAGTGGAATATACATCTGTAGTTCATTTGCAGTAGCTTGTGCCCATTCTCTGTCTCTATCCTTTCTCTTTCTTGCTCTCTCCTTAAATAAAACTCTAAAAAAATAAATACATAATCATAGCCTTAAAAGGTAATCATCAAAATAACAGTTCTCCCTGGGTGTGGTGGAGCATGCCTTTAGTCTCAGCACTCAGGAGGCAAAGGTAGGAGGACTGCTGTGAGGCCACCCTGAGACTAAATAGTAAATTCCAGGTCAGCCTGGGCTAGAGTGAAACCCTACCTCAAATAAATAAATAAATAAATAAATAAATAAATAAATAAATAAATAAATAAATAAATGTCCTCTATTTTTCTTGTCCTTTGGTATTTTCCTTTTAAAACTTATTTTTTAATATTTGCAAATTTTGTTGAATCACATAAGCAGTGAGAGAGAAAAGCAAGGTCTTATCTACTGTGATAGGTGAGCCAAATAGGCAGCTCCTGCACACAACCTCCTCTCAACACTAGAGGAGCATCTCCTCAGAGCAGGCAGAGACACTCACTTCAGCTTACTCTTGCCCTTGGTTTTAGAGGAGCCAGATGTCTTGCTCTTCTTTGGCTTTTCCTCTTTCAGCCTTTCCCCACTGCTCTTTTTCCTTCGTTTCTTTTCACCTTCCTCTTCTGGTCGAACGCTGGGTAGCTCATCCTCATTCAGAACTCGAGGTATGTTCTGCTCGCCTCGGGCTCGGGCTCTTGCGATGGCCTCTGCTACAATCCGATTCGCTTTCTCTTGCTTCTTCTGGTGCTCCAGCCTGCGGTTTTCCTCCAATCCTGACTTACTCCCCGTATGAGGAGCAGAATTTACTGGAGATGACAGAGCTGCCACTTCACTGGCACTTAGAACTTTAACTACAGAGAGCCCGGAGGAGGCCCCTTGGGAAGAGCCAGCCTATAGAAATAAAGACACTCAAATTTCAACATGCTTGTAATTAAACGGCCTAAATCAACAACAAACAACAGTATTGTCCCATTCCTCAAGAACTAGGTTCAGAGTAAGTTTTCAGACCTACCTGAAAAAAAAAAAAAGTATTGTTTGATGGGAAAGTGTAAATAAATATTCTAGCAAATTAAACTTTAACATACTTTTACCATACTTTCATATCATTATCTTAGAAAAATTATAACCTATGTAATATACACTGGTCAATGGTCTAAACAAAAACGTTCAACGGTGCCCTTGGTCTACTCATCACAGGGATGGAGAATGATAATCACTTGAGCATTTCTTTATTCCCCCCAATAAAAGGCATTTCAAATTCTTATTTTTTTGTGGGGTTTTGTGCGCGCACGTATGTGTGTGTGTGTGTGGTTTTTTTTGAAACAGGATCTTGTACTATGTAACCCAGGCGTGCCTGGAACTTGCAATCTTGCTGCCTCAGCCTCAGTGCTGAGATTACAAGCACGTGACCCACATCCAGTGTCAAATCACTTTTTTTTCCCCAAGGTAGGGTCTCGCTCTAGCCCAGGCTGACCTGGAATTCACTATGTAGTCTCAGGGTGGCCTTGAACTCAAGGCAATCCTCCTACCTCTGCCTCCCGAGTGCAAGGCGTGCGCCACCACACCCGGCTTCAAATCACTTTTATTTCACAACAATAGGAAAAGATTGTTAATTACACAGTTCAAACAGTACATGAATCATCTATTATCTCAAGCTCAACAGTAACTTTCAACTTTTACATCACTAAAACAAGATTTCCATGGTGAAAGAAGTAAAATTTTGCACCTCAGTTCAGAGGGACAAATTTTAGAGGGCTGCAAGGCAGCACAGGCAATAAAGTGCTTGCCTCCCAAACAGGAGGACCTGAATTTGATTGCAAGTCTCTATGTAAAAATGCTGGATGTGGTGACATGTGAGTCTTCCCAGCACTAGGGGTGAAGGGATCTGGGGAGATGGCTTAGTAACAGCCCTTGCTGTGCAAGCACGAGGAAGCTTAAGCTCAGCACCATGTAAAATGCAAGGCATGGCTGTGTATGCCTGTAACCCCAGCTATGAAGAAGGCAGAGGCAAGAGGATCATTGAGGCCTTGTAGTCAGCCAGTCTAACCAAAAGCAGCAGACTCTAGGTTCCATGAGATCCATCTCAAGGAAATAAAGTGAAGAGCAATAAATAGAGAAGGAATCCCAATGTTCGCCTCTAGTCTCCATCCACCCACCCAATTTAGTGTGCACCACACACTCGTGCAGACAGACACTATACATACACCAAAAGAGTGATACTTGAGGTCAACAACCGGTGTGCACATACAAATTTAGAATGCCCCCAAAGTGAACACTAAGTGTTTGCTGCAGGTAGTGATAGGGATAAAGAGGGGTATTTTCCTTGCCATTTAAATCTCTCACCTGGGGCTGCAGCACCATCTTAAGTGGTACTGAAAGTCTCTGTCCTGGGCTTTGTCCTGGTCCCATTATCTGAGCCTGCTGCACAGAGGAGAGAGTCAATGGCTGGGTTGAGGGTGGCTGCTGGGGCTGTGGCTGTGAAGATGGAGGCTGTGGTACAATCTGGATTTTTTGCTGTGGCTGCTGCACCTGCAGCTGGATAGTTACTACTTTGGCAGGCTGCCCCTGGGCATTCTTGGCTTGAGTCAAGGCTGCCAGCTGGTTGCCCTGTAATACTATCTTGCCTGGTAGACTCCCTAACACAACATGCCGATGTCCTTGGGGACCTCCAGACTGTGGTTGTTGGAGGACCAAGGTGATGCGTTTCGATTCACCCTATGGTTAAGAAAGGAAATCACAGAAGAGGGACATTACAGAACAGTATACCCAGAAATATTTATACCAGTTTTTTTTACCCTACATTCCTACAAACTGAGAGTCAGAAGATAGTTCATTTCCTTCACTCTCTTATGTGTCCATTTAAGTAATTTCTGTAACACCTCTGCCCAGTAAGTATTATCAAGCATTAAAAAAAAAAAAAAAACTTTAATGGAAATCTATCTTATTATGCAATCATTTAGTTTTTAGAAATTAGAACCAAAGTCCCTACACCTACCCATTTTAATGAAATCTGCTTGTTTGTAAGCTCTACTTATCTTAGTGGTACCCACAACTACTCCAACTCTTTGGGCCCTTTATTCAGTCTCTACTTTCTTTTTAATAGAAAGTGGTAAGAGGTGAACACTACTAGGAATAAGAAGAAAAAGGTGTGGTGGCACACCTGTAATTCCAGCACTCAAGAGGGTGAGTTATTAGGATTCCAAGTTTGAGGACAAGCTGGACTACATGAGACCTTTTCTCAAAAACAAGCTGGGCATGGTGGTGCATGCCTTTGATCTGAGCACTCAAAAGGCAGAGGGTAGGAGGATCACTGTGAGGCCAGCCTGGGACTACAGTGAGTTCAAATCTGAGCTATAGTGAGACCCTGCCTCAAAACAAACAAAAACCCAACAACAACAAAAAGGTAGACATGCTGAATCATGCCTATAATCCTAGCACTTGGAAGGCAGATTCAGGAGATTGTGAGTTCAAGGCCATACTGGGCTCTACAGAGTTCCACACTAGCCTGGGCTAGAGTGAGAACCTTCCCTTAAAAAAACTGAGCTAGCTGGGCGTGGTGGCGCACGCCTTTAATCCCAGGCAGAGGTAGGAGATCACCATGAGTTCAAGGCTGCCCTGAGACTACATAGTGAATTCCAGGTCAGCCTGGGCTACAGTGAGACCCTACCTCCAAGAACAAAAACAAACTAAGCTAAACCAAACCAAGCAAGCAAAAATAAAAAAAATAAAAAAAAAATATGCCAGACATGGTGGCATACACCTTTAATGCCAGCACTTGGGAGGCAAAGGCAGGAGGATCACTGTGAGTTCAAAGCCACCTAAGACAGTGAATTCCAGGTCAGCCTGGACTACAGTGAAATCCTATCTCAGGGTGGGTGGGGGGGAATAATAATAAGGTGGGTATAGTGGCTCACACCTGTAATTTCTAGCACTCGGGAAGCTGAGACAGGAAGATTGCTGTGAGTTTCAGGTTAGTCTGAGCTAGAGTGAGACCAAAAATAAAAAAGCCACCAAAAACAAAACAAAAAAAAAAAGTAAAGAAGATATAGCTTTACAAGTCATACTTTTTCAAAGATGTTTCTTTGTTCCCATAGCATCCTCTATTTGCAGTAAAACTTTATATATTTTGAATTTTTGCTCTATGCAAGAGATTGTGTCTTTTATTTAGCAATAACTAGACACAGTAAACATCTAGTAAGAGCTCAAAGGATATGTTAAGAGTAACTCCAGCTCTACACAATAAGTATGTGGCTGTCAGTGCTCATGGTGGCCCATGCCTGGAATTTCACCACCTGGAGGCTAAGGTAGGATTGCCATGAGTTTGAGGTCAGCACAGGCTAAAGTAAAACCCTATCCCAAAAACAGGAACAAAAAGAACAAAATAAAAAAGCAAAGATGGAACTTTAACAGGCTTTCCAAGAGACAGCTCTTATAAGCACTTTCTCTCACACAGTTTCTGGGCCCTCTAGGAAACCACAATTCACCTCCCCCTTTCACTCAAGTCACCTGGGTAGGTGTAGAGGTCAGTGTAACTGCAGGCTTCAGTGGGGGCCCTGTGGCCCCAGGGTTTCCAGCAGGAGCTGAACCCTTAACTGGCTGGAGGACCAGCTGCTTTACCGGTCGGCTGGGCTGGACAATGCGCTGAACAGCAGCCTGGTTCCCAGGGACCTTGGCGGCCAACACTGTATTACCAGAAACAATGGAAACACCTGGTCGAAGGGGTGTGCCCGTTAGCACTTTGGTAAAAGTGACTTTTCCACCATTGGCTGTGCCAGCCACTAGGGGCTGAGCTGTGCTGGTGATACCTTGGGCCTGAATTTGTGCCACATGGGCACCTGTGACTGAGGAGCTTGGTGGGGCCTTAAGGATAACAATTTTAGGAGCTGATTGAGGTGGTTGCCCTCCAGCATTACTAGGGGAGACAGCTGTGGCAGAGACGCCCATGAAAGGATTCCCTTGGCTTAGGATCTCCTGGCTCTTGGAGACCTGCAAAAGTCCTGATGTTGGCGTTGATGTCTGTAAGACAGGCTGTGCCGACTGCTCCTGGCTTGTGGGCTGAGTGGTATAACCATGCAAGGTTAAGGACTCTGGAGCTGGCGCAGTAGATTCTTTGGGAAGTTCAGTAGAGTCTGTTTCCTCTGGCTGGGGAACTAGGTCATTTGATGATGAACTCCCCACATCACCACCTCCGCCATCTTGGTTCATCTGATCCAAGGAGTCCAGAGAGCTTGGCAGTCCAAGCGCTTCCTCAATGGGATCTTGAGTGACCTGGTTAAAGCTATCATCAGTCAGAGAGTCCAGGCCAAATAAATTTGGGTCATCAAACAGATCCATGATTGGGTCTGCCATTTTGTGAAAGTAACGGAGAATATCCCAAAGGTTTGGGGAGGGAAGGGGAGGGGGGTACTAGTTCTCCCCTCCCCTCCCCTATTAAGAAAAAAAAAGTACACAATGGAAGAAGACTACTCTTCAAGTGAAGAGGCAAGAAATGGCCTGTCAGCTTGTCCTGACCTTCATGGATCAAGATGGCTAGGTCTTCAGAGGAAGATGATGGAACTCCTGTTGTGGAAGATAAATACAAATGAAAAATAAGCTAAGTTGGAGACTGTCTGAGAAAAATCCACCTGAAGTATCATTTACATGCATTAAAATAATGAGAAACGGGAAATAAGAGGAAATCCGAGCATAGACATATAATAAAATGAGGGCCCATATTTTTTTCAAAATTAATAACTAAGAAGAAGTAAACTATTCCCCTTTTGGGCTTTTACATCTACACACTTTGCAACTTTTATCAAGAAGAGTATTTGGATATTTCTGCCCCATTTCTTCTTACGATTATTTTTCATGGGGGGGGATGATGAAATTTAATATTCATTACCCTTCTAGTTTCTGTTGCTAAGTTGGCAGAACTAAAAATGTACAGATAGCATTTCCATGAAGGCAGATTAAAGTTTCTAGATACATTCTGTCTTACAAATTTCCTTGTATTTCAGATACTTTTATGACCGGCAAAAAATGAACCACCTTTAACCAAGGCCTTAATATAATCTCACTAAATTTTTAGTACAATTTTCACACAGGAAGTTCCACAAAGTTTATTCAACTAAGCAAAACAATCTATACATAGAATTTTGGTCAAATGTCCTCTCTTAAAGAAACCTTTCTCGTATTTCCAGTCAAAAACTTCTTTCCTTGCAAGGGATTCAACATTTTGATTCCAATTTATATTCCTAAATTTTTCTCTTACTGCTTCCTATATATAACCTACAATCCAGCTCACTCGATGTGCTTCCTACCTGATGGACATTGCCTATGATGCTACAGCTTCTGCATGAAGCACAGCTCCTCCTCCATTTCCTTCATTCGGACTCCACACACCCCTCACAGCTGAAATATCACCTACCTCCAAAGCTCTTCTACTCCATTAAGTGTGCCCTGACCCCTCTACCGCTGTAACAACTGAGCAACCAATGATGACTTACTTAATCCTCTACCTCCTTTAAATATCCACATCATTATTTACACCTTACTTAAAGAACTAAATGCTTTACTAACATGACCTGAGTTTCTTGCATATCCTCTGACAGTCCAAATAGTTTCTTTGTGCGGATTACTTTTTTAAATTTCTTAAAATGCTTCTGCTTGAAGATTTCCATAAATATATAAAGTTTGTGGCTGAGAAGATGGCTCAGCAGTTAAAGGCAGTTGCTTGAAAAGCTGCCAACCTGGGTTCAATTCAATCCATAAGTCATCCATGTAAGCCAGAAGCAAAAAGTGGCATAAACACCTGGTGTTTGTTTGTAGTGGCAAGAGGCCCTGGTGCACCCATACATACACACATGCACATGCTGATAGATAAAAATTTTTTAAATATAAATGGTTATGAACGTATACAATGTACATTTTCCAAAACAATTCACTATGGCCCCACTCCTAAGGAAAGTTTGTTGATGGTTAGAGTGAGAACTATATTTCATTTACCTGTAGATACCTAAGTAACAAGCAGGATATAGCACACACAGTAGCTATCTAACAAATACTTAATGAATATACTTACTCACATCTGGTATAAACCATTCTGTCCTCACAGAAACTAAATAGGATTCCTTGGTTTTAACATGAGAAAGGAGGAGGCTTCTTATCTTGAAAAACTGTCCTACAAGCCCAGGCCTTTAATCCCAGAACTTGGGAGGCAGAGGTAGGAGGATCACTGTGAGTTCAAGGCCACCCTGAGACTACATGGTAAATTTCAAGTTTGCCTGAGGCTAGAATGAGACCCAACCTTGAAAAAAAAACAAAATAAAACAAAAACCCTGTCCTACAAATGGCTAAAAGTGTGCCTATAAAAGCCATATCTAGTTAAATTCATTTAAAAAAAATAGAAAAAAGAAAAATCACAAACAAAAGTATTTACTGTTTGTATATGACAGTGTAGATCTGACAGAAGGAGACTTTCCATAGAACCTCCAAGACAATTTCAGTTAGCTAGGTTGTTTTGGTTTTTTTGTTTTGTTTTGTTTTTGTTTTTCGAGGTAGGGTCTCACTCTAGCCCAGGCTGACCTGGAATTTACTATGTAGTCTCAGGGTGGCCTTGAACTCATGGTGATCCTCCTACCCCTGCCTCCTGAGTGCAGTGATTAAAGGCGTGCGCCACCTCGCCCAGCATATGTTGTTGTTTTTATGCTAGCCTGGCACTCTATCCTCTACATAGCCCATGCTGGCCTCTAACTTGTACTCCTCCTGCCTCAGTCTCTCCAGCACTGGGGTAACAGACATGTGCCACCACGCTCATCTTCTAGTCATCCTTATGAAACAATAGGGTCACTATCTTGGAATAGAGCAGACTCATCTGTACCTGCACATCAGTGAAAATGGCAGTACTACTAAGCAGACAAGTTACCTCCACCAGTATTAATGAAGATCTCCCTTGCTTCCTACTCCTAGCCAAATTATTTCAGCAGCTCATTCCAGTCTCTTCTAATACTTGTCCCAAAATCACTCAAAACAGTGGTAAGTTACGGGTATTTCTAGATTTAATGAAAACATATTCAGTAATCTTACACATTTCCTCAAAGCCAACTTTTTAAAATAGTTATGTCATACTTTCCTCTTTCATCTTCTCCTCATTGTCTGAAGTTACACCAAAGATCTCCAGCTGTGAGCTGTTTTTTTTTAAAAAAAAAAAAACCTCCACCAACAAAAACCTATAGTGAGGCTGGGTATGGTGGCTCATGCTTATAGTTCCAGTATTTGTGAGGCTGAGGCAGGAGGATCATAGTGATTTCCAAGCCAGTCTAGACTACATAATAAAAAAAATTACAAAAAACAAAAACAAAAAAATCTTTAACAGACCAAACACTACAGAGAAAATTTCTACTAGCAGTGCATGCTGATAATGGTTTATGTCCTGCCATGTCCCTTTCACAACACCTTGCTATTGATTTCTCCTAATGTTACTCTTCCTCGCCCCCAAGCTCCAAGCCTTCGTAGTTCTATAAATATATAGGAAAAATATATATTTTTCATGCCTAGAGAGATGATTTTTTTTTTTTTTGTGGTACTGGGGAATGAACCTAGGGCCCTGAGTATGTTAGGCAAGTGCTCTACCAAGGAACTACTTTTTATGTGGATCTCACTGGTTGTTCAAGCTGGCCCTGAACGTGGGATCCTCCCATCTCAGCCTCCAAAGTAGTTGTGATTATAGGTTTGTGCTACCAGGCTGAATATTTATCAGCATGTGTTTAACAGTGCATTATCTATTCCCAATTTTGGGGAGATCAAATTGTTTTCTTCTCTCTTTTTTCTTTTCTTTTTTTTTTTTTTTTGAGACAGAGTCTTACCCTATAGCATAAGCTGGCCTCAAATTTTCACATCCCTGCCTCAGTCTCCCGAGTGCTGAGATTATAGGCATGAGTCACCACATCTGGCCAAATTTCTTCTATTTGTTCAGTTTAGGCTCAATAATTCAAAAACCTTTTCAGATGTGGTGGTTCACATCTGTAAACTCAGCATTGGCAGACTAAGAAACGACTGCTGTGAATTTGAGGCCAGCTTGAGCTACATGGAAAGTAGCAGATCAACCAAATAGCAATACCCTGTCTCAGAGATCAAACAAATCCACAAAAAACCTAGCCAGTGACTTCATTACTCCTTAATTCCACCTCACCTCTACTGATCCAGTTAAACTTGGATATATTTTTTAATCCTCATCTCCGACTTTTCTAGCTCCTACCTTAAACCATCCTTAATTTTCACATGATTAAATGTTCCCAACAAACACCCAACTTTCTTCACACCTCCTTCTCTTTTACTACTTGGGGGTCATCATGGCTGCATGTACACATGGCTTATTGTACCATGCTTATGCTCCCTTCTTTCCATGGTTCAAAGCCTGGTAAAACTAAATCTTAGATGTTACGCAAGTTTCAACGTAAACTCCCTGGATATCAAACTCATACCAGATTTTTACTATATTAAGACTAAAAAGCCAGCCTTGACCCTCCACTGCCCAAAAGGGAAACACATGCATGTGCTCAAAAGGAAAGTCAAGTGTTTAGCGGTGGCACTTAAACACCCCAAATTCTAAATTAGTATACAGACCTATGACAGGTGACTTGGGGAGTGGAAATGGAGAAAAAAACCCTAACAAATGAGTAAGTTCAGGTTGGAATCCAAGGCCATATGTCTATCAACTCTAAATAAACAGCCACCTCTAAAAAATATCATGTCAATGACAAGCCTTTATCTCACCTTGTTAACTTTTTGAAGCATGTTTGTGCACACACTCTTCTGAAGCTTGACATCTAATATAGGTCTTCTTAGATTTACTTTGGATCTGTAGTTATTATTTGATGTTTTAGCTCACCCTTGTCCAAAACAACTTTCTGTAACGTATCTGCCCTATCACAAGAATTTATTTATTTTACTTGAGAAAGGCAGAGAGAATGGGTGCTCCTGGACCTCTAGCCACCACAAACTCTATATGCATGCACCATCTTATGCATTTAGTTATATGCAGGTACATGGGAATCAAACCCGGGTCCTTAGGCTTTGCAGGCAAGCACCTTAACTGCTGAGCTATCTCTCCAGCCCAATGATTTATTTTAATTCTGCTCTTTATTTTTCCATCTCAATTTCTCATATCTTTTAAAGCAGTTTTTCTTAACCTTGGGATGGAAGGTATGTACCTTTAGAAGAGCTTACTGGAACTGAACAGTGGGAATAAAGTTTTAAAATGTTCATTCAAGTCATTCAAGGGTTGGAGAGATGGCTCAGTGGTTAAGGCACTTGCCTCCAGTGCCCAAGGCCCCGGGGTTCAATTCGCCAGGACCCACATAAGACAGACCCACAAGGTGGTGGCCCTGGTGCATTCTCTCTCTCTCTCTCTCTCTCTGCTTGGAAATGAATAAATAAAAATATTTTAAAACTGTTTATTTTTAAAAATGTTCATTCAATATTAAAGTTGTATATTTGTAGTTTCACATTTCATTGCTTAGGTTTATTTATAGTCAGTAAAATCAGAAAAATCATGACAGGTAAGGATCTAAAATAATAATAATAATAATAATAATAATAATAATAATAGGGAAGGGAATTGTTGGTTTAAAAAGAAAAAAGCAAGGGTTAGCCGGGCATGGTGGCGCACGCCTTTAATCCCAGCACTTGGGAGGCCGAGGTAGGAGGATTGCCGTGAGTTCAAGGCCACCATAAGACTACAGTGAATTCCAGGTCAGCCTGGACTAGAGCGAGACCCTACCTCAAAAAACCAAAAACAAAAAAAAAAAAACAAAAAACAAGGGTTGGGCTAAGATTTCTTATGATCTCCCAAAAGAGATTATTATAATTTTCTGTTCATGACAGAAAACACTGCAATACATATAATTTTATTGTCTAATAAACCAAATTTATATAAACTGAACTACAGACATCAATTCTCCATTTACATATTTCTATGTACATCCTTAGACAATAATGAACAAATACCAGGTTGAGACAATATCAACCTTTTTCTGAAATACAGTTTTAGATAGTACCAATCATGCCCATTTAACCTCTAGCTACTCAGATTTAGAAAATAAAGTATCTTATTGCAAAGTATAAATCTTGTTGCAAACTGTATCTTTTCAAGAGGATCGGCTAGAGGTGGATATAAACAGAAATTATTGAAACAAAATGGATTAGATGCAGCTTAATTTAAAAGAGAAATTCCCTAAAAATAAAATAATCGTGAGAGCTAAAATAAAATCCACCAATTTTGACAGGGAAGACCTGAAAAAGTGTACCATGGAAATATTCCTAAGGTTTACAGAATCTCGAATCTTATACAGAACTGAGAAATAAAAACATATGAAGTGAATGCAATCACAAGTTAGGATCGAAAGGGATGGGGATGGAAGAGCACAGTCCTTAAGAAATGATCTATTTAACCTGGGAGCAACCCCACTCACACTTCCTCAAAAAGATCCAAGATCCTAGGCGATTTGCTCTATATTCACCATTCTCACTGTCAAATGTGTGGCTATTCTGTTGTTGTTTTCCGATTACTGAAGAGGTATGGACATTTGGGGCAAATATGGCTGGTTAAAGTGAGTCCTTCGTTATAAATAGGGGAAGCAAAATAGCTAACCATGAAACGTAAAAGCCTGTAGTTTTCAGAGGGCAAGGCATAAAGTACAGATAAGATGTGCTCATATGGGAAATACAAAGGGACAGCTGAGAAAGTGAGGGTTTATGGAGAGGAAAACGCGACTGGAAGTGGGGGCAGGAGGAGGGCCTGTACATTACCTGCTCACACGGCCGGAGTTGGTGCCAAGAAGGCCCCTACAGCATGGGTGGGAGATTTCAGACAACTGGCGCCCCCAAAATGGAGATGAGGTACATGCACTTGAGGGAGGGAGCTAGCAGGGTGCCCTCCAGGGTGGAGATGGCCAAGACGGGAGATGGGGGGGTTTGGATGCCCGGGGAACGAGCAATGGTGGGACGGAAGCTGCAGACTAGAGGCCCAACGAGACCTGAAGGAGAACGGGACCGGGCCTCCCCCCACCGGGAGACAGAGGTGGCTTTACCTGCAGCGGCGAGGGGGCCGGTTCGCCTCTGGCTGTCTCTCCAGCACCAGTTCCCCCTCCTCCTACGCAGCCTAACGTGATGCCGCTGCCCGCCCCGCCTCGCCATTGGCTGCCGCCGCTGCCACTCAAGCAGGAGCAGCCGCGCGAGGCGCCCCTCCCCCGCCCTCCCGCCCGCGGGTTAGGTTGCGAGCGCACGGAGAGGCCTATCCGGTTTCCAGGGCCAAGACCAAGCCTGCAGACTGCTGGAAAGAGGGCCTAGCCACAGGGCCGCTCTCCGGTACGGAAAACCGGGCCTGGGATCAAGTTCTCGCCCAACTATACCGAATTTACAGAGGAAACTCCAGGAGAGTGTTCCGCGTTGGGCCAGCTCCGCCTCCCTCCGGAGCCCCTGCCTTCTAGCAGCCCTGACAGTCCCTTTCCTGTGGTCACACCGCACCCACTCCCCAATCCAAGGCGCCCAGTCTTCCCTCCCTCGGAGCTAATGCAGCTACTGCAGGAAGGCGCCGTGGGCTCTCAAGATACAGCATCATTCCCACCACAACCCAGGGCACTGCCCTGCATGCTTTGAGACGTCAACCCTTCGGTAGCACTACTGTTTTCTGGAAAGTTATCTCAGGCATCCTCTGACAGGCCCTCCACCCCAAAACACACACCCACTTCCCACCTCCATGCCTGATCTCATTTCTCCTGAAACAGTTCATCTGACATTTTGGTCAATGTCCACTTTGCAATGCTACTTGAGACCACTCTTAATTCCCAAAGAGACTAGTTAATTCCATAATGATGGTATGCAAGCTTAAATCTCCCCCCAAAATTGATATTCTTAAAAGGCTGCTTCACTACAGACCACTGGCTTACTCTGAAAAGTATCTGACATTGAAATGTTACTTTCGGTACTCTAGGATGCAAAATTGGGAAAAGATCAACTTGAACTCAGAACTCCTATTTTAAAGATCCCACTGTTGACATTGGGGGTGTTAGGGACATGCAGTTAGCAATAATGTATGCTGAGTACTGTTTTCGCATTCACACTGGCTCAAAACTTCCTCTAGAATTCACCATCCTTTAACATCTACAAGTCTCATTAACACCACCTCAGTATATTTAATAGAGCTGGCACAGACTTTGGCTATCAACAAGAGTTAACCACCTTGTATAGGTTAAAAAAAACGAGGCTTAGCTAGATTCAACTAAGAAACTAAGTGGCGAAGTTGGAATTCAAAGGTCTGACTTGGGTTTCTGCTGTGGCCTCCCTTCCTTACGCACATGCATGGAGAAAACGAGGACTCACAGCTGACCTCGCCACACCAGCCTATCCTGCCACCAGATATCTGGCCCCATCAATCTCATGCTTTCAGGTCTGAGCTACACAGAGACCCTGGCTAAAAAAACAAAACTTCAGATCACATATTGTCTTTCTAGTCTTAATTTCCACTGTCATTCTACATAAATATTTAAATGCTACTCAAGAAAGTGAAGTTACTGTCATTTTTTAATGTGGGTATAGTTAATACTGCTGTTTCAAAGTGTACACCATCTTTAATTCACTTCTTTGCTCTGCCAAAATCCTATCTCTAAAATACATATCAAGTTTCTCTTCATTCATAATCTCAACTTTTGTTGCTGTTGTGGTTTGAGGCAGTCTCACATTCTATAGACCAGGCAGTCCTGGAACACTCTATGTAGACCAAGCTGGCCAGAAACCCATGGCAATCCCTCCTGCCTCAAACTCTCAGGTGCTGTGGTAACAGGTGTGAGGCACTGTGCCTGGCTATCTAACCATTTATTGAGTAATTTAATAATACTGGAGGCCCAAGGATGAAGATAAAGTATAATCACTACCCAGTGGGCATTTTGGTACTCCTGTAAATCCAGCACTTGGGAGGTGGAGACAAAAACATCAGAAATTCAAGGCTAGCCCTGGGCTACATGAGACACTGTCTCAAAAAAAAAAAAAAAAAAAAAAAAGGAAAGGGCTGGAGAGATAGCTCAGTGGGGTAAGCATGAGTATCTGAGTTTGGATCCTCAGAATTCACTATTAAAATCCAGATGTGGGCTGGGCATGGTGGTGCACACCTTTAGTCCCAGCACTTTGGAGAACAGCCTGAGACTACAGAATGAGTTCCAGGCTAGAGTGAGACTATAGTCAAAACCAACCAAAAGACACCAGATGCACACATACACACAACACCCCCTCCAAAAAAAGATATAATCCCTACCCTCAACTCCTAGAAGGTGAGAGTGAATTTGTGTACATATGTGGGGGAAAAAGAATAAGGTCTATGACAAAGGTGATAGATGTAAGCAATTATAATACAAGATGATCAATCAGCAGGGAGTCCTCACAGAAACACAGGAATTTAATTTAGGAGGAAAATATACCAAAGAAGTTTCTTACATGACGGGAGGTAGAAGGTAGGCCATGAAGAAGGGACACCCAGGACCAGTGTGAGAAAAGAGCAAAGAAAGCAAGACAACTAGAAGCAGCAGGAGACAGAGAACTGGAAGCAGTGCTGCAGTCCAGTCGTACCCAAGTGTAAGCCACAGGAAACTGGATGGACATACAATGGGAGGAGCCATTTTTTAAACAGGTACATAAAAATCCACAGAAACATGAACGGGCAGGATCAGAACTCCATTTGGTTACCTAACTCTGGCTTTGAGGAATGCAGAGGACACACAATCAGGCAGGAGGATGCTGTGAAAGCAGAAAACAGTTGCATAGTGCATGTCTGCCAATTTGTTTTCTCTTCAGCAAAGAAATGGCCCCTTTTTATGCTGTGGGAATAACTAAACATAAGATCTTGCTCTTTTTTTCTGTGTGCATGTGTGTTTGCATGTGAGTGTATATGCCTTCTTCAATTGCTCTCCACCTATTTATACAAGCTCTCTCGCTTTAATTCCAAGCTCATCAATTCAGCTACTCTAGCTAGACTCCTTGTACAAGGTGAACACCTCCTGAGTTTGGGATTAGATGTGCACTGCCGTGCCTGGCTTTTACATAGATGCTGGGGATCTGAACTCAAGTCCCCATGACTTACACATCAAGCACTTGACCAACTGAGCCATCTCCCCAGCACTACATGTAAGATCCTGAATGGGAAGCTGATTTCCATCTATACAACCAGACAGAAACCCCAATGTCCTCTGTGGCCATGCTCCTCTTCAGACCATCTTCTTAAGCAGGTTCTCTAACATTCCCATTAATTCTGTGAGCTACACAGTATCCTTCTAAAAATACCCTTTCTGATGAAGTCAGCTAAAAGTTCTCTGTTATTTGTAATCAAGAATCCTAACAGGGGCTGGAGAGTTGGCTCAGCATTTAAGGCACTTGCCTCCAGTGCCTAAGGCCCCGGGTTCAATTCCCCAGGTCCCACATAAACCAGACCCACAAGGTGTGGCCCTGGTGCGCGCTCGCTCTCTCCCTCTCTCCCTCTCTCTCTCTCTCTCTCTCCCTCTCTCTCTCTCTCTCTGCTTAATAAAATAAATAAACAAATATTTTAAAAAAAAAAGAATCCTAACAGGATGATTACATTCTGAATGGTAACAATGTGATTCAAAATCTAATGATAGGAAGAGGTAGGACCTAGAAATATTTAGGAGATAAGAATCAGTCACACTTTTAACCCTGCTGAGATAGGTGGAGTGCCATGAATTCGAGGTCAGCCTGAGCTAGAGTGCGATTCAATTAGAGGTTAGACCCTACCTTAAAAACAAAACAGGGCTGGAGAGATAGCTCAGCAGTTAAGGCACTTGCCTCCAGTGCCTAAGGCCCCAGGTTCAATTCCCCAGGACCCACATGGGCCAGACCCACAAGGTGGTGACCCTGGTGTTCTCTCTCTCTCTCTCTCTCTCTCTCTCTCTCTCTCTCTCTCTCTCTCTCCTTGAAAATGAATAAAATATTTTTAAAAAATAACTAAGAGCCTTGGGCTGGAGAGATGGCTCAGTGGTTAAGGTGCTTGCCTGCAAAGCCTAACGACCTGGGTTCGATTCCCTAGCAACCAACCACATGGAGCTAGATGCACAAAGTGGTGCATGCATCTGGAGTTTATTTGCAGCAGCTGGAGGCCCTGGAGTGCTCATTCTCTCTATCCCTCTCTCTCTGCTTGCAAATAAATCAAGAAATAATAATAATAAAAACCTTTAAAAAATAACTAAGAGCCTCATTCTAAAAAAAAATTGGCATAACATGGAGTTTAGAGGGAAAGGTTAAGTTTAGACATATTTAATGAGTTGTTTATAATGTTACAGCTGATAACATGTTAAGTAGTAGCATTCAATAGATTAGATTTATAAATCTTCAAAGTCCAGCTGTTGATAGAATTAAGAGTTATCAACAAGTGGTAAGTATAAGTGTGGAGATTTTTCCAGACAATGTGAATAGGCCAAATATTAAAAAAAAAAAAAAAAAAAAACCCTGCCAAGTTGTGGCACACACCATTAATACCAGGTTGAGGCAGGTGGCTCACTGTGAGCTCGAGGCCAGCCTGGAGTTACAGAGTAAGTTCCAGGTCATGCTGGGCTGCAGAGAGACCCTGCCTTGGAAACAACAACAACAACAAAACCCTGCTCAAATAGCATTGGGAGACAATAACAAATGTTTTAACTGTGAAAACTGGAGAACACAGGTCCATTCCAAAGAAACTAGCTGCCATGACTCTAAGTCATCATGTGGAAATCCACGGTTTAGGGAGGACTTCAGGTTTTCCAAAAGTTAGAAGTACAAAGTTTTATTTTATATCTTACATTTTAAATGTAGACAACTAATTAAAAAATTTAATACTAAACAAAACATTTAGTTGGTGCCCATTTCCAATGTCTAGTGGAGGAGGGAGCAGCAGAACTTAAGGCTCAGAGTAAACTAATGGCAACTTAAGCAGAGAAAGAACAACTAGGGATCAGGGCAGTGCAATGCCAAAAAAACAGAGAATCAAAACTTACAAGTGCTATATCAAAGTAAAAACTTTAAAATATCTATTGGAGACAACACCTGCACAATACTGGGCCTATCAATATCTTATCATGGATAACAGAGGAGGAAAGGCATCAAAATAGACTAATTGGAAAGAAGGGGCTAGGTTGAGGGAGAATGAGGAAGGAGGAGAAAAGAAGGTAATGGATGAGGATTATGTACATGTAATTGTTAATTGTCAATAAAA